>JAMKQA010021525.1:0-19967 GCA_024699735.1 Posidonia australis | reverse complement strand
AGATTGTGTTTCTCTTGCAAAAGAAAGGTTTTTCTCTCACAAAATGGGTGTCTTGGAATGGTTGCTCTAGGGGCCTTTTTATAGTGGTCTCTAGGAAGGTTACAAAGGGGTCTTGCAAGCGAAAAGCCTCGAATATTCGTTTGCAAGAGTAACAGCCCGGATGGTGGAAGGTCAACAGCCAGAGCTGGGCGCCTGCTTGTTGCGCCACCTTGGTGCGCCAGCCCTGCTCACAAATGTCTGATTTAGGGCTCTGGCTAGTGGGTTTGGGGCTCAGTTTAAGGGCTGATCGCATCCAAAGCAACATAGGGACACTCATTCCTGGGTCACCTCAAAATCGGGGTGTCTACACCTACTACAGGGACATTTGAGCTTCTAGTAGAGTTCCTTGCACCTAGCTACTTACATATAGGCGAAGCAACAACAAGTGTCAAAACTTGAGTAAAGACACAATGCAAGTTGTTTCGATGAAGTGATTTGCACACATGTAGATGAATGTCCTAGCATGCACTCTCTCACTGTGCATGTGCCAAGTAGGCCACCCACTCAAGACTTGCTCATGGGTTATAGGTTGTGACTTGGGCTAGAAATAATGTTCTCACTCTAAATCCTGGCCAAAGCTTTGGTAGTAAACGGGTGGTGCATTAGGAGCCTTGAACCTACCAAAGCATGGGTTGTACCCTCTACTGACACTAAGGCATCCCTAGAAAATGGGGGACAGACTGACAACTTGTCTCATGCCAAAGCCATAGAACAAGAAACCAGGACTATCCTTCTCAACTGTAGCTGGAATTAGGAGAGGAGAAGATGCATGCTTCTAATACTCATTCAGGTGATTATGCATGGTGTATTTTACTTGCATTTGTGGTTTAGTTGCATCGGGAAAAGTGTGATTTTGGCTCTAGTATTGCCTATGCTTCTTTCTTTTACTATGTGAATTTTAGATTAAGCCAATAGGGAGAAGCAAACACGTCTCTACTTTTCCTAGGATGGCAAGTGCGAGATGGGGAAAGAAACATCCAAACATGTCATGCAAGTAAGCGTACAATTAGCAAAAGGCATGACCATGGCACGTGTGTGTGTAGCACTCCCAATGCGCTACATAATAGTACTAGTACTACCCAATCATTTATTAAAATTAAAATTAACTAATATTAGTAGAAACAATTAAACTAACTACTCAAAACTTGTGTGTGACTAAGTGACTCCGAATTTGTACCAGAACTAGACTGTACTCTCAAATATGCACTTGGAAATAAAACACAACAAAATCACACATAAGTGACACTATTGTCACCTAAAGTCTACAAAGAAGCAAAGAAACACCAGCACTGTAAAGTCAAGAACATAATCCAAAAATCCACAAGTCATGCCTTTCAAACCACTTATCTTATTTTATTCTTTCTTTTAAATCACATGCATTTTCCCAAAATTCATGATGCATTCTCGAAAGCCAAGTCATGACTAGAATCCATCCCAAAACCATAGGCTAAAACCTTAACTCAAAACAAAACCATGGCTAGACTCTAGCTCAAAAATCATGAGTCATACCATAACTAGAATCTATCTCAAATTCACAAGCCAAACCACAATTCGATTCTACCTCAAAACTACACACACGCACAATGAGAAAACCTATCGAGTCACCTATGGCCATAGGTACCCAACCAGCCACAAGTAGTCGACGAGGCTCCAACCCCGACCCTACTGTACTGCCATGGTGGACTACCTCATGTAGGAGTCCAACTGCCCTGACTGTAACCGCAATTTTAACATATAACACACACACGGGGTGCATCCTCATGGTGCCCCTTGATACCCGAGCACCTAGGGACTTCAACCCCAGACTTGACTAGTACCAGCACTAAGAATAATCTTGGTCTACCATACCATGGGTCTTGTAGTACTATAATCTCAGTCACTCGGAAGCCACAACCTAGAATGCATTCCTTGACCCCTCAGATGTGTCAATATGTAACACCCTGCAACCACAACGTGCCATAGATGCACTATTAATTTGAGTCTTAGTTTACTAAATTAATAAGAACTAAAATTAAAGTAAATACTAACTACTACCTAGACCTATGTGTAGCTAGTGGCTCCCAAAAGCTCGTGCACCAGAACTGACTGCAATCCAACAATGCAGCTGAAAACCAAACAATTTAAAACATGTGAGTAACTTCTAAGTTACCTAGTACGCGTCCCAACAAAAATAGTGGAAAATGACTAAAATTTCGAAAATCTAAAAACTCTTAAAAGAATCTATTCTAGAAGGCTTTTCTGTGAAACTCCTAGCTAGTATTATTAACCAAAACTCTTACTAAATTCTAGAAAACCCTTGTCAAGGAAATCTCGGCAAAAACATGTTTTTTCAAACTTTCTTTCTTCTTTAAAAACCATGTGATATTTTCATATATTTCTGGAAAACTATTTTGGGCCTAGGTTCTAGTCTAAATCTCAAGTCTTAAATCATGTAAAACACAAAACTTGGCTGGAACTTGACTTAAAACATTAGTCTCGTCTTGGCTAGAATCTAGCTAAGACTCAAGAACCAAAAACCAAGCTTGATTCTAGCCTAAAACTGATTCTAAATCTGAAATCTAAAAATCTTTGTTTCCGATGTGAAGAGTAAAAGGAGGAGAGAGAAAAAGAAAGAAAAGTGAAAAAAGAGAAAAATAAAAGAAAAGAATGAAAAGTAGGAAAGAAACAAAGGAAAGAAGCACAGTAGGAGACCCAACCACGCAACTTCCCATGTCCATGTGACTCGTGCCACCAGTGACCTACTGTAGACACCCCAATTTTGCAGGTCTACAGGATGGAGTTGTGGTAGCTGGGCTTTTAACCACAAATGAACTCAAACCCTAGTTAGTCCCAAAGCCAAAGAACGCCAAACCCAATAGCAAATGATCTGAGTCGTGATCCAAAGCCATGCAGGCGCACCTATCTGGCGCACCAGACAGGCTCACCTCTCTAGCACACCTATCTGGCGCACTAGACAGGCGCACCAGACAACCGCACTGGACATATGCACCTGGCCTGTTTCCTCATCTCGATCGTCGATCACTGTCGGTGCTTGGGGAGGCAGTGGGGTGCACGGGGGACAACAATGTTGTTACAAGTGGTTAGTCAGTTAGGAGGCTTCCTAGTTTGTTACAGAGTTGGTTAGTTGTTAGGATTTTGTTGAGTTTGTTACAGGTTGTTACACCCGCCAGAGCTTCACCTTTAAAAGGAGCAGCAGTGTGAATTGTGAGAAAAAAGAGTGAAAGAAAGAAAAAAAGGAAAACAGAGAAGAGAGAGCGGGAGAGAAAAAGGAAAATAGAGAAGAGAGAGTGGGAGAGAAAAAGGAGAGAAAAAGGAGAGAAAAGCGAGAGAGAGGTGGTTCGCGGAGGCGAGGAGCCAAAATTTTCAGCCTCTTCCGGTAAACTACGAAGGCAGAGCGCATTACCAGGTATGCCCTCCACCAGCCTTGTCTCATTTCAATTATAGTTCCCTAGGACTCCCTCTGTCTTCCTTGATCGATTCCAACAGGGCCAGAGGCCTCCTCTAGTCAAAATCAGCCCCTAGGCCTCGTCGGAGTCGTTTTCCGGTAGCCTAGGTGGAGGAGCTGGTCCAAGGCTTGTCCCTGGTCCTAAAAGCTTAGGTTCTCCTCCCTAGACCTCCCTTTTGCTTCTCCACCCCTTATATCCTCGTTCCAGCCGCTGCGGAAGCCTCCATTAGAAGATCGCCGGAGTCGCACCAGCTTGCCGTCGCCGAGGAAGACGACTAAAGCCTGTGAAGGGACGCGTGCCTCCAGCCTTGTCGTGCCTCTCCGAGCCTCCAGGATCGTTCCACGGCATGCCCCCAGTGCTCTGGAGTCTTCAGATTCATGTCACGTGCCTTGGACAGCCACCATAGTCCAGCTCACTGGAGAAGCATCGCGTCAACGGAAGTGGGGAAATGCTCCTCTCAACATGCCAAAGCCTCTTAGACCTTTGGATCAAGCACCGCAGCCCTCCAGCAACCCCCTTCTTCTCTAACGCTGTCGCTGGAGTCGTGTCGAAGGCGACGAAGATGGACAACCACCTTTAGCCATTGAATCCTTGATCCAAATCGTTGGATCTCCTCCCCTCATTCTCTTCTTGCTTCCCATGGGGTCGAATCCTAGATCAGGCCATGGGATAACCTCTATGTATCCCTCCGACGGTCTACGACGGTGGGGTCCATTGCCAGCGGCCGCTGTTTCTTTTTCCTCTTTTAATAAATAAAAATAGTTTTCTTTGAATTAATTTCTGTAACTTTTGTTTTGTTGCATTTAGGTCCTTTTGCTCTTGCAAGTAGGTCCTTCCTCTTACAGTTAGGTCCCTGCACATTTTTCTTTAAATTGTTTGAATAAAGTTTTAACTGAAAATATTGCAATGTGCCCCCTGAGCTTCCCTAATAATGTTTTCCAGGCTTAAAAATTAGACAAAACCCTTAAGTTTCATGAAAATCATTCTGAATGCATATTTCTCTATTCAAATTGCATTTAAACCCTTGTTCTTCATTAAAATCATTCTGAATGCATATTTCTCTGTTAAAATTGCAAGGTAAACCCTGAGCATTCAAATATCTGCACAGATGTGGTTTAAATTGCATTTTAACCCCTGAACTTTTTCTGAAATTGTTCTGAATGCATATTCCTCTAGTTAAATTGCATTTTAGCCCCTTAACTTTCCTGAAATTATTCTGAATGCATGTTTTGATGGCATAATTGCATTTTAACCCTTAGGAACCTTCAATTTGGCTAGAAATGCATAGATTTGCACATTTGACCCTAGATTTCTTCAAAATTACATGAAATGTGTTTTTCTATATATTTTTGATGATTTAGCTTTAGAAAATTTAGTTTTCATTCAGAATTTGGGTTTTTTGCACAAAAGCCCCTGGAATTTTCATTTTCACACTCTTGTATGCATTTTGCACATTCTCTTGCACTTTTTCATGTATGTTTTCTTGTGACTTCTTCCTTTCTTTGTGCACACATTTCTAGCACATTTTAAGTTTGGTTTTCTCATCGTTTCCTGGATTTTTTTCGATTTCCCTATCTTTTGACTTGATTTGGCTTTCCATCACCCGAAGGCGTACAGTAAAAAACTTAACAAAGCCGACATTGTCCCTAAAGAGGATTATTTACCCTAATTTGATTTTCTTGGATTTCTTCGAATTTCCGCTGATTTGTGAGATGCCTTTTGAGAATTTCTCGATTTTCACGATTTTCCTCATTACCTAAGGGCGTACAGTAAAGCGGCATTCTCAATGCCTATATTTGTCCCTCAGATTAACTTTTTCCCTTTATTTCATTTCTTCTCTTTGATTTAGCATGTTTTCTAGTCATCTTTAGCATGAGCATTCAGAATAGGCAAGCACACACCCATAGACCACTGGCAAGTAGAAAACCTAGAAAGACAGAGTTATTCGGGCACATGGGGGTGCCTAACCCCTTCCCCATACGTAACTAGAATCCTTACCCTTTCTCTGGCCCGCATTGATTTGTGCATTACATCCATTTACCACGGAGTGTACATGTTTTCTTCATCTTGTTTGCTTCTTGGTTTTCTTGTGTGTTTGGTTTTCCTCGTCTTTCCATTAAAAGACTAAGTGGCGACTCCTGTCCTTATCCTTTCTCATCTTTCCTTAGTGTTTCCGAGTCTAGTCTTCTTCTCCAGATTCACCATCTTCACCGTGACCGTATCGGGACTCCTTGTGTGCTTCCACGCACCTGGTAGAGAAGAGTTGTGCAGGGTTCCACTAGCATGGTCACACCTACTAGTTAATCATGCCAATTAAACTTCATGGCCTTGGACAATCCCACAAAATTCCTACAAGGGTCAGCGCAGTACTCGAACCACACAACACCAACTAGCCAAAAACCGACAATCTAGGCCTAAGACATTATTGAAGATGTGTCTAACATTAAGTACTAGGGCCCCCAACGCGCAACATACTTGAATTCCACTTTAATTATCTGGCCAAAACACTAATTC
The DNA here is from genome assembly GCA_024699735.1 of Posidonia australis. Lineage (NCBI taxonomy): Eukaryota > Viridiplantae > Streptophyta > Magnoliopsida > Alismatales > Posidoniaceae > Posidonia > Posidonia australis. Next base: position 13,968 of record JAMKQA010021525.1, on the reverse strand, counting down.
CAAATCTAGGTCGTTATAGCCTAACCCCCTTAAAGGAATTTCACCCTTGAAATTCTCTAGGCGAAACACTAAGGGTACCAAAATTAGGACATTACCTGAACGACCCAAACAACAATACATCGGTACCACCCAAAACTCACGACCTATAGGTGAAATTCGCACTCCACAAGGCCATCTCATCTCACATGGGTCTAGGACAACACCATGGGCTCAGCTCTCCTTGAGTCCAAACACTAGCAAATCCTTGGGTGAAGTCCCTTCTATGCACATAGTCTCCACCCAAAGGCTCCCAAAACGGTGTCTTCCAAAGTCATGAAGCATCATGACCACCTCTGGAGACACACCAACCACAGAATTGACCAGGCGCAACCAGCTTTCACCATGCTTCCACTGTGCTACACTGATGCACAACCTAGTCAACAACAACCAAACTCCACACCTTGTGCTCAACAACATCTCTCATCACCTTGGAAACCTTCACCAATCCAAGGCATGAGAGGAATCTAACTACTGAGACACAACAAAGCTTTTCCATGGATCTAGAGTGCAATGACAGATTAGCAAGTCCAAGCGCTATCTGTCTTTAGGAACCATTCCTAGACCAATACACCCTCAGATCTAGAGTACAACCCCTACTATTACCAATGCAAAACACATGGGTAGATAGTTCCTCCTGTAGATAGTTACAAGAACCACAAATCATTGTGTTACCTAAGCTACAACAAGTACTTATCCTAACCAAAGGGAACACTGATGAGACCCATCAATTCTTGCAGCTATACTAACCTTGTAGAACTAGACGTGAGGCGGCGAAAACACACTTAAATCACTTATTAAGCGTAAAGCTCTCAACATGGTCCTGCAATCCATGATTGGGGCAACAAGAGTCACTATTTCCAGTGACACAACCACACCAATGGTAAGGACCAATTGAGAGGTCAAACTTGATCAGATTTCCATCTCAAAGTGACCCCCAAAAATAGTGTCTGAACTAACATGAGCAGATCCTCCTTCTTGGCGAAACCTCTCGATGGTGTCACTATTTTGGAGATGCCTTTGTTAGATACCTAGGAATAGTCCACCACAACTAGGAAAAGAACTGATCGAAGGAAACACGTGGGGTCACACATAATAGCTCGACCAACGCCGCCACCAAAAGAGATAGGTAGCTGGCTCGACAGACCCACCTAGTCTCCATTGCAATAGCACCTAATGCCCCAAGCAACCACAGGAGAAGGGGATCTCCATGGATCGAACAACACTACACCATTTGATCCACCTGCAAACAAGAAAATCAACAACAGACCTCCCTAAAGGAAAACACTAGGGAAATAAATCTTCACCGCTCAAACAACACCGAGCCATTTGAGCCACAACAAGCCAAGCCCAACTGGGTATCTAACCAGGACACTCGAAACAACACACAAAGATCAACATGCTGGGCTACACCACTATATGGCCATGCCCCAACAAAAAATGTGTGACACAGCCGCACAATACCAGCATTCGACTCCACACGCACCACCTCCTAGATAATATTGTCCTCAAACAGAGTGTCCAGAAGGACAACACAAACCTAGGGATGTTGATGTTTGCTCATGATTGCTCCTGTTTAAGGTGGAATTTTGACATATGGTTGAGAGTTATGGTAGTGGGTTCTATGGCTCACTAGATCGACATACAGATGTCGACCAGCGGCTTCCCCGTGCAATGTGACATCTTTACCTTCAAAACAAATGAGCTCAAATTAGATCTATGTGTGACCATGCCGGTGGAACCCTGCACGACTCTCCTGTACCAGGTGCATGGAAGCACACGAGGATTCTCGACAAAGTCACGGTGAAGATGGTGAATCCGAAGAAGAAGACTAGACTCAGAAACACCAAGGAAAGATGGGAAAGGATAAGGAAAGGGGTCGCCAGTTCCTGTGACCGTGCCAATGGAACTCTGCACGGCTCTACTTACTGGTGCATGGAAGCACACGAGGAGTCTCAATACGGTCACGGTGAAGATGGTGAATCTGGAGAAGAAGACAAGACTCGGAAACACAAAGGAAAGATGGGAAAGGATAAGGAAAGGAGTCGCCACAGTCTTTTAATGGAAAGATGAGGAAAACCAAACACACATGAAAACCAAGAAGCAAACAAGGTGATGAAAACATGTATGCTCCGTGCCTAATGGATGGAATGCACAAATCAATGCGGGCCATAGAAAGGGTAAGGATTCTTGTTATGCATGGGGAAGGGGTTAGGCACCCCCATGCGCCTGAGGAACTCAGTCTTTCTAGCTTTCCTACTTGCTAAATGGCATATTGGATGTGTGCTTGCCTATTCTGAATGCTCATGCTAAAGATGACTTGAAAACATGCCAAATCAAAGAGAAGTAACAAAATAAAGGGAAAAAGTTAATACGAGGGACAAATGTAGGCATTGAGAATGCTGCTTTACTGTAAGCCCGAGGGTGCTGAGGAAAATCGTGAAAATCAAGAAAACTCTCAGAAAGCATCACGTAAATTAGCAGAAACTATAAAAAATCCTAGAAAATCAAATTGTGAAAATAATCCTCGTTCGGGACAATGTCGGCTTTGTCAAGTCTTTTAATGTACGCCCTCGAGCGATGGAAAGCCAAATCAAGTCAAAAAACCACAAAAATCGGGAGAAATCCAGGAAATGATGAGAAACCAAGCTTTAAACGAGCTAGAAATACGTGCACGAAGAAAGGAAGAAGTCACGAGAAAACATGCATGAAAAAGTGCAACAAAATGTGCAAAACACATGTGAGAGTATAAAAATGAAAATTCCAGGGGCCTTTGTGCAAAAGCATGTTTCTGAAGCTAAATCATCAAAAATACCTACAAAAACACATTTCATGTAATTTTGAAGAAATCTGAGGTCAAATGTGCAAAACTGTGCATTTTCTATGAAATTGAAGGTTCCTTGGGGTCAAAATGCAATTATGCTACTGAAACATGCATTTAATGCAATTCTGTAAAAATTCAGGGTAAAATATGCAAGAAAAAGAATCCATGTTGAAATCAGAAAGTTACAAGGACAATTCAGTAATTTCACCCTAGAAAACATGCATTCACTGTGAAATCAGTAAAGTTCAGGGGCTAAAATGCAATTTAACCAGAGAAACATGCTTCCAGAATAATTTCAGAAAAGTTTAGGGGATAAAATGCAAATTAACCATAGAAATATGCATTCAAATTGATTTCAGAAAAGTTCAGGGTTGCTTATGCAAAAAGTTGGATTAAAATGCATGAAAAGAAATTTTAGGGGTTTTTATCGAACTTTTAAACCTGCAAAATGTTATTAGGAAAACTCAAGGGGCACATTACAATATTTTCAGTTAAAACTTTATTGAAACGATTTAACAAATATGCAACGACCTAATTGTAAGAAAAAAGGACCTACCAGCAATGGAAAAGGACCTATTTGTAAGAAAAAAAGGAACTATCTGAAAGATAACAAAAGTTACAAAAGTTTTATTAAAAGAAAATTATTTTTTTATTTTTTAAAGAAGAAAAAGAAACTACGGCCGTCGACGATGGAGCCCCGCCATCGACGACCATCAGAGATGCCTCTCCAAAACATCCCAAGGCCAGATCGGAGATCAAAGGGCACAATAAGCAAGTGGGGAGGAGAAGAAAGGGATCTGACGGTGTGGATGGAGCATCGGACGACCTGAGGCAGCTGTCCATCCCCATCACCATTAAGACGACTCTGGCGACGCCGTTGGAGAAGGAGAAGACTCTGGAGGCAGCGACACACCAATTCAAGGCTCCTGGAAGGTCGACGGCGTAGAGAGGAAGATTCCCCACTGATCTTGAGAGTGTTGCGTTGTGCGGAACTCTCGATCGAGCTTCGACCACATGTCATCTTCTCCGGCGATGGTAACAACTTCTGGTAGTGTCAGGGGGCACTGGGAGAGTGGTATGCCACTCCTAATGGCTCCAGTGTGTTGGTGGTAGGCTGTGGAGTGATATTGGATGATCGGAGAGGCACAGCAGGGTTGGAGGCTCGCGTTCAGTCGTGGTGAACAGTCGTCTTCTCCGGTAACAGCGGCGTGGCGTGACTCCGACGATCTTTTGGTGGAGGCACCGGGAAGCAACGAAACGGCTTTTCGACGGGTAGAGAAGCAAGAGGGAGGCCAGGAGAGGAAGACCTAAGGTTCTAGGACCTGGGACAAGCCCTAGACCAGCACCCCCACCTAGGTCGCTAGAAAATGACTCTAGTGAGGCCTAGGGGTTGATTCCAGCCAGGGAAAGCCTTTGGCTTGATTAGAATCGATGAAGGAGGACAGAGGGAGTCCTAAGGAACTATTTCTAACAAGAATTGAGGTCAGTAGGGTGTGTACCTAGCTTGGCAGTGTGTTTGGATGGTCGGAGCACTTCAGAGGCCACTGAAGCTCATCGAAGATGGCTGGAACCTCTGATTTCTCACCTCCACGAGCTTCCTCTCTCTTCCAGGAACTCTCTGGTTGCTCTGGTTGGGAGGAAAAATGTTTAGGGAGCTCTTCTCTCTCAATTTTTGCAAAAATGCCAAAAGTCCATTTCTACTTGCAAAAGGGGCTATATATAGGCTTGGCTGATTGTTATGGCTAGAGTGGAAGGTGGTTATGTTTGTTGGAGAGATGTGGGAAGTAGTTATGTTTGTTGGAGAGAGGTGGGAAGTAGTTATGTTTGTTGGAGAGAAGTGGGAAGTAGTTATGTTTGTTTTGGTTGTTACATGAGTTTGTTAGATTAATTAGGATGTAGTGGAAGTTAGTTAGGTTGTTGAGCTTTGACTTAGAATTTGACCTAGGTTTTATGGTTTGGATTATGGTTTTGAATTTAATTTAAGTCCTAACCTAAGGTTTAATGTTTGGATAAGGGTTTAACCTCGGTTTTAGGGTTTATTGGTATTTTAGTGTTTTGTTTTGTATTTAAGTTTTTTAGAGTCCAGTTAGGGTTTTGTATGGTGCACCTGTCTGGTGCACTAGACAGGTGCGCCTGCATTGGTGGCTATTGGAGTGAGGAGTGGCTGTTGTGTTTGGCCTATTTGCATGTTTATTGGGGTGTCTACAGATGCCCCTCCCTGAGCGAGGTCGGAGGACGAATGGAATAGAGACCGACACTCTGGGTTGACAAAGACACCCCACCCCTTTTTACAAGGAAGTGGGACCAGGAGAAGGAGGATCATCGCTCGGAGTTGACGAAGATGCCCTATCCGAGGCTGCATGAAAGAATCAGTTAATGGCAACCAGCTACCAATCGGTGGATGCACCATAGGTCCCGTCGCCATAGCCGAAGCCAATCATCAAAGAAACCTATACTAATGACAAATACCGACCAGTTGATGACCAATCAGCTCCTAAAAGACGAGTTGTTATCACACTTGTCGGAAAAGCACCAAACAACACTTACAGTGCTTGCCGACCGAAAACTGACTGGTAACGAAAGTCATCGGGGTAGTTCGGGCTACCAGCCCAAAGGAGGGATGGAACTAGGAGAGTGGGGAATCCATCGAGCATCCCAGGGATTGCCCGAGTCATTTGGGATACTAGCCTGAGAATGACTTGACACAAGATCCAAAGAAAACACTTGGTAAAAGATGACAAAGCAAAAAAACGAATCAGCCAACCGAGAAACTGGCAGAGCTATTTCGGAAAAAGGACAAATGAACACATCATCAGAGAAGCAGGTGTTGATGGTTCAGAAACTAGGGAAACGAACACGCCAACCGAGAGGCAGTCGGTGACGGTCCAGAGGGAGGACAACTGAACACATCATCCGAGAAGTAGGCGGTGATGGTTTGGAAATCCAAAAAGTGGACACGCCAACCGAGAGGCAGCCAGTGATGGTCTAATGGGAGGATAACCAAACACATCATCCGAGAAGCAGGCGGTGATGGTTCGGAAATCCAAAGAGCAGACACGCCAAACGAGAGGCAATCGGTGACGGTCCAGAGGAAGGACAACCAAACACAACATCCGAGAAGCAGGAGGTGATGGTTCAGAGATTCGAAAAGCAGACATGCCAACCAAGAGGCAGTCGGTGATGTTCCAGAGGGAGGACAACCGAACACATCATCCGAGAAGCAGGCGGTGATGGTTCGGAGATCCGAAGAGCGAACACGCCAACCGAGAGGCAATCGGTGATGGTCCATAGGCAGAACAACCAAACACATCATCCGAAAAGCAGGCGGTGATGGTTTGGAAATCCGAAAAGCAGACACGCCAACTGAGAGGTAGTTGGTGATGGTCCAGAGGGAGGACAACTAAATGCATCACCCAAGAAGTACGCGGCTATGGTTCGGAGATCCGAATAGCGGACACACTAACCGAGAGGCATCAATGACGGTCCTGAGGAAGGACAACCAAACACATCATCTGAGAAGCAAGCGGTGATGGTTCGGAGATACGAAAAGTGGGCACGCCAACTGAGAGGCAGTCGATGACGGTCCAAAGGGAGGACAACCAAACACATCATCTGAGAAGCATGCAGTGATGGTTCAGAGATACGAAAAGCGAACACACCAACCAAGAGGAAGTCGGTGATGGTCTAGAGGAAGGACAACCGAACACACATCCAAGAAGCAGGCGGTGATGGTTCAAAAATCTGAAAAGCGGACACGCCAACTGAAAGGCAATCGGTGACGGTCAAGAGGAAGGACAACCAAACACAACATCCGAGAAGTAGGTGGTGATGGTTCACGGATCCGAAAAGCAGACATGCCAACCGAGAGGCAGTCGGTGATGTTCTAGAGGGAGCACAACTGAACACATCATCCGAGAAGCAAGCAGTGATGGTTCGTAGATCAGAAAAGTGGGCACGCAACCGAAAGGCAGTTGGTGACGGTCCAGGGGAGGACAACCAAACACATCATCTGAGAAGCAGGCAGTGATGGTTCGGAGATACGAAAAGCGAACACATCATTCGAGAGGCAGTCGGTGATGGTCTAGAGGATGGACAACCGAACACACATCCAAGAAGCAGGCAGTGATGGTTCAGAAATCCGAAAAGCGAACACGCCAACCGAGAGGCAATCAGTGACAGTCCAGAGGAAGGACAACCAAACAAAACATCTGAGAAGCAGGTGGTGATGCATCGGAGATCCGAAAAGCTGACATGCCAACCGAGAGGCAGTCGGTGATGGTCCAGAGGGAGGAAAACCGAACACATCATCCGAGAAGCAGGCGGTGATGGTTCAAAGATCCGAAGAGTGTACACGTCAATCGAGAGGCTATCGGTGATGGTCCAGAGGGGGGACAACCTGTAGACACCCCGATTTTGAGGTAACTCATTGATAAGGCTCCAATTGTTGCTTTGGATATGGCTGACCCTTGGACCAATCCCTAAGCCCATAGCAAGCCCGCAGCCCAGTTAGAAAGCCAGACCAATACGGGAGAGCACCTACCTAGCACATCAACCTAGCACATCAACCTAGCACACCTAGCTAGCACATTAACCTAGCACACCAACCCAGCACACCAACCTAGCACATCAACCTGACGCACTTCCCTAGCACACATCAATGGCGCACTTAGCCAGCGCACATTCCCGGCGCACACGGCCGCGGCTGTTGGCTTTCCACCTTCTTTGGCTGTTACCTCCAGCAGCGAATGTGCCGTGGAATATTCCAGGCTCTTCGTCTACAAGACCCTCCATATACCCGTAACTCATCCTTGAGAGCTCCCTATAAAAGGACCCCCATAGGCACCACTTGAAAAGAGGACGAAATCCTGAGAATTGAGAATCCTGAGTAGAAATCCCTGCACCCAGCCATTTTCTACTCTAAAACCCGACCTTTGCACGAGCTTCTCCTCCAGTCCAGCAGCCTGTTCTCATTCCCTGGGGCATCTCCTTGCGTCCTAGAGCCTTCCAAAGCAAAAAGGGTTTTCTTATCTCTGATATCGCGAAGAAGGAACACATCGTGAGGTAGGCATTCTACCTCCCCTTTTTTAATTTCTAAATGGCATTTTAGAGCTGAATAAAGCATGCTTAAAACTCTATGAATGATCTGTTTTATGTTTATGATGTTTTTCATGATATCATGCTTGTTCTTTCTTTGCAAATAATCTCCATGTTAATCCATTTTTGCACTTCTAGCATATAATCTACACGTGGTGTTATTGCATGTTTAATATTTTTTCACCGTGCACCATGTATGCTCTTGCACGTAGAAGCATGCACAGTAGATCAACATTTACACATGTTTTGATTCGTTTCATCCAGATCACGCTTGTTCTTGAGTGTTTTACACATTTTTATGCATGAACCCATTCACTTGCCTTGGTTTCAAATGCTTTTTTTTCATGATGATTCTTGACCTTATACACTCGCAACATGTTTCCAGTTTTTATCATAGCACAGACCCTTATAGCACTTGCATAGATCCCCCTTGTATCTCTGCTGGGTGGGTTCTAGATCGGATCACAGTCTGATCCAGAATCCCTGGGGCGCATATTCCTGTCGCACCTAACCCGTGCACGGATCTGGCGCACTTAGAAGGCGCGCCAGACTGGTCAGAGATCAGTGCACTTGCATTAGCATCATACTTGCATGGCTTTATCGTAGAGTTTTGAGCTTGTTTCTCTCGGACTGATTCTCTGGTTTGCCAAGATGCCTCCAGCATGTTTTCAGCTTTCAATCAATTGTTTTCCATTTACTTTTTCTGCTTTGTTATTCAGCTCCAGGCTGAATCTGGTAGACTGATTGCACTTTACTCCCTTGTGAGAATCATGTGTATCAGTCCATGATCCAGAGGCTTGGTAGGATCATTGCTTCCTGCATCTAGTTCACATAGATTGGGATCTTGTGTGAGGCTTCAGGCCTTTGAGCTCAAGATCATCACATTTGCATTTACATGTATAAAACTTGTTTTTTCTGAGTTTTCCAGAATGATTTCTGTTGCATGCTTCTCCAGAGTGCATCCTCTGATGTTTCGCTTTACCTGGCTTCCAATTTTGCCTCTGCATACATTCCTAGCCCACCTAGACGCACATAGGTGGCGCTCTAGACTGACGTACCAGTCTGGCGCACCAAACAGGCGCAGTGGCCTGTTTTCAGTAGCACACAACATGTTTTTCATGTCTTTTGCTTACTTTCTCGACCTGATTTGCTTCTGGGTTTTCATCAGATTTTCTTCCTTGATGCATTAGGAAGGCACATCCTCTATTTTTAGCAGTTTTTCTGCATCTTAGCTTGCATTTAGGCATATAGTAAGCAATGATGATAAATCGCTCAAGATATTAGATCCCTGATCTTATTATGCAATACTCTTGCATCAACTCTTGGCCCGGCACACGAGCTATATTTTTGAGCATTAGGACACACCCCTACACATCATGCACCTATATTCTAGACACCACTCATTAGCATGGCATGGCATATCGCCTTCGGGCGTACAGCAAAAGGCTGAAAAGCCGACATTTCATTAGCAAAATAGAAATCATTAGAAGACCGATTCGTCGGGCGTGCAAGGGTGCCTAACACCTTCCTCGCACGTAACAGGGATCCTTACCCGCATTTCTGGTTTGCGCAGCCCTTTTTTTTATTTTTGTTTGCTTGATTTTTTCATGTGTTTTATGGTTTTCCTCGTCTTCCATAATAGACTATGTGGCGACTCCTACATTTTGCATTTTTTCCCCTTTTCTTTTTGTCGTGGCTTTGCCACCTCTTTGGCACAAATACCACCCATCTGTGTGGGCCACCCCCGTCGGCATGGTTACAGGAACTGGCGACTCCGCTGGGGATAACCAAATCCCATCTTTTGCTTTGATTTCTCTTTTACTTCGGCTTTCCTTGCTTGCTTTGTTTTTTTTTCATGCCATGCCATGCTATCATTTGAGTGGTGTCTTTTTGCATGCATCTCATTTTTCTTTGTTTTCACACATTTTCCATGTCCCTACCTTCTGCACATGTTGACACATGCTTTCATCTTGTTTATCCATATCTACTTGCATGTTTATTTCCCTTCCTGTTATGCCATGCCTAGGAAAATAGTGACATGCTTGCTTCCCCTCTTTAGTTAATAAAACATAACAACCAAAATCAAAGCATAAGGCAAAACTAGAGACAAATTGAAAATCTCCCCCTTGGCTTAATATGCTCGCAAGTAAAAAACTTAAAGCATATTTCGCATACATCATATAGGGCATGCATCTTCTCCTCTCCTAGGCTTACCCATACAGTTTGCGAAGGGCATGTTCAGATTGTTCATTCTAATGACTTTGGCATAGGATGGAAAATCGGGCTTGTTCCCCCTTAACTAGGGTCGTGTCAGTGTTAGTAGAGTGGCACAGCCTACTGCTTTGGCAGAGGTCAAGGCTCCGAAAGCACCACTCGTTCACTGCCTATGTTTTGGCTGGGATTTAGAACGGGGACCTTACTATTTCTAAACCTCGAGTCGGAGACCTATCCACCCTAGCTGTGAACCTGGAGTAGACAGCCTGATAGGACACCCCTACATGGTGAGAGAGTGCATACTAGAGGCATGCATTCTCATTGCATACCATCATAATCATTGCATTTTTCTAATTTGTTTGTTTTGTGCATAGGAGTTTTGATCTGTGAGTTTCCTCAACTTAAGCTCAAGATCTTTTCCTTTCACTGACTCCTCTCTCGCGACCTTACTGTCGATCGCGTCCTCGAGTTATTCGTCACTTCCGACGATAGCTCGTCCTGTTTATCCAAGCCGCAGCCCAATCCTCACTCGCTCGTGATCCACGATGGCCCAGCATGCTGGTGAGTCCCTTTCCCCTACTGTCCAGGAGGACGTTCCTGCCTCGGGACACTCTTCCTATGTGTCTGTCCCTGTCATTTCAGCCACCTCCACTTTTGCCTTAGCTTCTGGAGGACCTCCACCACCTCATTTTCGTGTTCCCGTGGCACCCCCGCCATCGGGATCACCGGCCTAGTCTTCTCCTACTGTCGGGGCCACAGCAGTCGAGCCTGTCTCTCCCCAGGGTTATGTCTTTACCTGCCCTCCTCCTACTGCGGCTATTTCAGTAGTAGCTACCCCCCAGTTTGGACAACTGGGATCCCAGCCTTTTGCTTCTGCCGCTGCCTTGCCTCTGTCCATCGGAGCCACCAGTGACGATCCCGCGACCGCGCAGCTGCAACAGATGACGGCCCTCGCCCAGCAGCTGTAGGGATTGGCTTTGGCATTCCAGCCCTTCTCAACCCTGTCTTTCCCAGCTCCCGAGTTGCCTGCGCAACCGGCCTTAGGACCATAGTTTGCACCTGCTGCACTCCCACCACAGTCGTCGCCATCCCTTGTCTCTCCGGCAATAGGGGTGTCGGCATTACCCTCTGCTTCACCAGCACAGCACTCACCACAGCATGCATCCCTCCTATCTGGTGGCCAGCCTCCTAGGCCGGCGAGAGCATTACCATCCGTAAGTGTTGACACCACCTCGGTTCAACAACTCCTGCTCCCACACTCTGCACCACTTGTTGCACCACCTCCTGCTTTTCCTTCACCCTTTTATCATACACAAGGTTCATCCTTTATCCCACACCACAATGCACCTTTGCACGAGTACACTGGCCATCCTGCCGTGGCACCAGACAGCGATATGGTGGATCCGGAGGAGCCTTTAGGGGCGACCCATACAGTGTACGTGCCACCCGCCTCTACTACATAGTTCACAGCTGCAATAGCTCTAGATGCTCTCCTAGTGAGAGTAAATGACCTGGAGCGCACTCTCCGGCAAGTGCAGGGTGGGGACCGCTAGTCCTACCAATTCCGGGACCTCTGCTATTTCCCAGAGGCGACTCTCCCCCCAAATTTTCACATCCCAGAATTTGAGAAATATAATGGTAAGGGCTGCCCCAATGCCCACCTTAAAGCCTATTGCGGAGACCTCGCTCAGCTCCAGGCTGACGAAAGGTTGTTGATTCACCTGTTCCAGAAGAATCTCACGGGGCCCGCGTTGAAGTGGTTCACTTCCCTCAACATGGCTACCATCAGGACATGGGATGACCTTACGCAGGCATTCTTGGAACAATATTCCTTTAACCTCGACTTAGTCTCCAAGCGGGAGGACATAGTCTCTCTTAGGTAGAGACCCCAAGAAGCATTCGGGGAGTATCTTGGTCATTGGCGGTCCTTGGCTTTGCAGGTCAAAGATAGACCCTCGGACGAGGAGTCTATTGAGATCGTGATCCGGGGAGCACAGCCAGTGGTCGGGGCTCTGCTTAGCATCCAGCCTGTCACCACTTTCACTGCACTGCTTCGGGCTGGCACCTGTGTTGAGAGTTCACTGCGCGGTGGCATTTTTCCAGCACTCTCTGCATTTGCTAACCAGGCCACTACCTCACATAGTGGTCCTAGCAACAGCAACAACACCAATCCACCCAGGAAGCGGGATTCTCCCAAGAACTTTGTCTCCTACATTAGAGCCCCTGCTGCTCCAGCAGTTGTCCGCCCACCCTCACAGCACCAAGTAGTGTATGCACCCACACCTACACCAATGGCATAGCATGCATCGCACATTACCCCCACTACCACACCAGTATATCCTAACCCCCCGGCTAGGATGCGCCCACCGTTGGCACATCCACAGCCGAAGCGACAACGCCGTGACCGACGCCACTATACACCTTTAGTGGAGCCATTAAGCATGGTTTTCCCTAAAGTCGCATCCTTGCTGAGGTTGCCGGAGGTACGCCCTCCGCCTAATCCACTGCCATCCGAGTACAATGCTAATGCGTTCTGTAATTTCCATCACGTGGCTGGCCACACGACGGACAATTGCTTCACACTTAGGGACGCTGTCCAGGATCTGATTGACCAGAAGGTCTTTGTTATTGACACCCAGGCAGCCACCCCAGCACGTCCCCCAGCAGCACAGCCAGCACACCCTAGCATAGTTAGTCAGCCTTTGCCGCAGCATCCGCCTCCGAGAGCGCTAGGTTCCTTGGGAGTTAATTTTGTTTCTTCCCCTTCTTGTGGGTCAGTTTCATCCCCCATTTGTCCCACTACCTTGATTCATGAGGCATCTTCTCCTTTTCCCCATCATTTGTATCGTTCCTTCCTCGATAACGTCGAGGAATCCATTTCTGTGATCCGTCTTGCTACCGAGTCGGAGAACCCTGAGGTGCCACCAGTAGCTCACACCCAGCCTTCAGCTCCAGTTTATTTAGCAGCCTGGCCCCAGTCCAGACCAGCACAGCCGGCACGCCCTCGGATTCACCAATACCCTCACTAGTCCTACCAACACCTCCAAATAGATACCCCTGCTCACCCTAACCCTTCAACTCCACCTGTACAATTAGCAATCCATCCTCCGGTTGTTGTTACTCTGACCCACGACATGCATCGTGTCCCTTTCAACTACACAACAGGAATGTGTGCGGAGGTGACGTGGTCGGGTAGAGTATACAAAGCCGTAGCCACCAGGCCTAACCCTTTAACTCAGGTCCCTAACCAGCAGGCCCAGCCATCTAGGCCACCAGCACCTATAGCAGCAACCCCTGCCTAGTCTCAGGCATATTCTCCTAAGCCACCTAGGCCTAGAGTAGCATCATCCTACCCCACCACTAGCAGCCAGCCTTTAGCTGACATCACCGCCCAGTTGAAGAAGGTTCGAGCCGACATTTCTATTTGGGATCTTATCCATACGTCGACCGAGCATAGGGAAGCTTTTCTTAGGGTCTTTCAGGCAGCCCGTGTATCCCATTCTATAGAGCTTGCAACCCTAGAAAACATGGTATGAATGATCGCTGCACCTCAGGTCATCTCCTTCTCCAACCAGGAGCTTCCTCCTTTTGGCACCAACCACAACTCCCCCTTGTTCATCACCGCACAATATCAAAGCTTTCGCATCCCTCTCACGCTGGTGGACAATGGAGCAAGCCTTAATGTCTGCCCCTTGCGCACAGCAAATGCACTCGGATTCAAGTCCGAGGATGTTATACCAGCTGTGAAAGGGATGACAACTTTTGATAATACGCATCACGATGCGCTTGGGATCCTTATT
>JAMKQA010021522.1:0-22962 GCA_024699735.1 Posidonia australis | reverse complement strand
ATCAAGTTTTTAACATTATTGCCAAAGAATAGTGTTTCATAACATTGATTTATTATCAGTTATTTCTTTCTTTTTATCTAAAAAAATTGAAAAAAAAAGATACTTTTCGATTTGGATATGAAGTGTATAAAATAGGGATTGAAGTGAAACAAAGTCTAAGTAAGTCTATTCCTTCTTAAATTTTTTGATAATTGTTCTTGAATTTTTCAAGATTATCCTGATTATTATTTGATTCATATATTTTGTTGGATTATTCTTGATATTAAAATTTTAAAAAAAGAGTTATTTAAAGTTGAACTTAAATTCAAAAATTCATAAGATAGAAACCCACTTTTTAGGACATGCATCATATCTTGTGTATCTAGATATAGATTTTCTATTTTTAAAATTTAAATTTTATTGTTGGAGATTGCTAGAGGTAAGGTACGTACTTTTATCTCAATTTCTTTCATATTAAAGCACATAGTTTGTGACACTTGGGCTTGATTAATGGTAAACTATGTAATTAATTGTGATATTATATAAATGGTTTATTAATAGATAATCTGTTGTTTTTTGTGAGTGTGAGAGTTTGGTTAGCTTTCTGTGCACCTGTTTGTGATTTGGGACCAATGTGGGGTCCGATTTAGGGAAGCACAGTTGTCTCGGTTTGTGTGCCTATTTTTTTCTTTCTTTCCCTTTTCTTTCTCTCTCTCTCTCATGAGCCGTCACGATCCCCGTCCCCGTCTTCTTCTTCACCCGAACCCGTGCCACCAGAGACACCAGCCCGTGCCTCCCCATCTCTTTTGACATGATGGGTGGCCGGCACCATGTGGGAGGAGGAGGAGATAAGAGGAAGGAGGCAACAGTGGGAGGAAGCCAAAAGAGAAAGAAAGAAAAGAAGAACGGTGTGCGAGCCAAAGGGAGAGGAGGAGAGCTGAGCCGTGGTCCGCCAGTGGGAGGGAGCTTCATCGAGGCGAGGAGAGGTTGGCCAGAGTGTAGGGAAGTCACCGGAGTGCCATTTCAGGTACGTGACTCCCTTTCTCCCTCGTTTCCACGGTTTTAGTTCAATATGTTAAATGCATGAAAATAGAGATAAATGCATGTAAAATCGTAGAAAAATAGTAGAATGGATGGAATGTGATAAATAGCATGAATATGTAGATATCATGCAGTTAGGATAGAAATTAGTAGGGTTATACGAGATTTACGGATGTAAGCTACAGTAGATGTTAATGAGCTTCACCCCTTTGTGATTTTCGTATGAATTGCATAGTTAATGGATTGATGAATGGTTTGAGGGTTTGAAGTAGACTCAAGGGTCTACACCCCATGATTTATTGGTATTGTACGATGCTTGTTTGAGGGGTCCGCCGGAGGCTCCCAGTTTCGGCGAATCCGAAGGCTAAAATAGGGGAAGTGCCCTAGTTACGGGCAATTCGGCAGCCAAACTAAATTTGACATATCAAATTCCTGTCAGATTAAGCCAGGATACTTGGTTTTGGTAGGCCGAAATCATCCAATTGACCGAAAAAGGGAGTTTCGGTATATCGAAATTGTTCGGTATACCGAACTAGGGATTTTCAGTATAGCGAACTTTATTTTCGGTCTATCGATTTTACCCTAGCCCTGATATATATAAATGTGAATATAAAATGGAAATAAAAGGTTTTAATTGGACAATGAGCATGTGTTAATGGTGTTTTCTCCATGTAAAGGTCATAGAGGAATATGAAACCCAAATAAGTAAATTTGGGAATGGTTTTGGGTTTTAGACCCTAAAAATGAATAAAAGTGATTAAATGTGTGGTTTTTTGGCATGAGTCCCAATTTATGATTTTAAAACATGGCTTTACATGATTTGGGTCAGGACCCAAGTCGAGGGTCATGTGTTGCTTGGAATAAATTTCTGCAACAAAAAGAATGAAATGAAAATGGTTTTGAAAATAAAACACTGATAATGTGTTGGGAAACCACAGGGGTTTGTGTCGACAATGTGGTAGGAGTATGAGACTCCAATGAAACCAATTGTCAGATACGACTGTGGTTGCCGAGGTTGAGATGGTACAGGCTGAGCCTATGAATTTGGGCTTGGGTGTTCAGGTCACCGAGCTTGAGACGGTGTAGGCTGGACCTAGGAATATGAGACCACGGTGTCCAGGTCACCGACAGTGTAAGCTTCGCCTGGGTTATTGTGCCTAGTTGTTCGAGTCACCAATGGGACGCCAGATAAAGACATATCCCCGTGCATTTATAAAAAGAAATTGAGGCCAGTGGGCCATGGCGGTGTCCTCCTTTACGGGGAACTTCACCACGGTAGTGCATAGAGGTAGGGGAAATGGTGTCCTCACTTACTGCTCGTGTGTCTGGTTACCCCTGATCAAGGTAACATCAATAAGAAAAGTGGAAATGAATAAGGAAGTGTGTGGTTTTGTGAAAACGAAAGAAATATGGTTTGGTTAGGATTGGACTTGTGAATGGTCCTAAAATCCTAGAAATGATTATGAATTGTGTTTTAACCAGTTACCATCCAATGTTTGTGATTTATGTTTTGAGCCCGAGAGGCATGGTGTTTTAGGCTGGATCTAGTCGAAAATGTGGATTTCTCAAAATATGAGAAGGTTTTGAAAAAGTATAAAAGAGAAAGAAAAGATGAGTTTTGGAAAAAAAAAATGGTTTTGGAGACAATTTCCAAATGTTTTAAAAAGAAAAAGGAAAGTGAATTTTGAAGGAAGCATAATTCTGGGAATAGATTCCCAAGTGATTTCAATGGAAAAAGGAAATAATGTTTTAAAATTGGATTCTCAAAAGAAAACCAAGTTTATAAATTAAAAGTTGAATTTTTGGCGCTTTTGTCGGATTTTTGTTGTTTGTGTGTTTGAGGCGCGTACTAGGTGACTTAGATGTCACTCACACGTACTTTGTTTGGTTTTCAGGTGCAGATCGTGTGCAGTCGCATTCATGTCATGGCTAGCTTGATGATTCGTGAATGGAAATTGTTAGAGGGATTATTGGAGTGCAGGCCTTGGAGACAGTCTCAGGAAACCACAAGAGTAATGTTGGCCAATTTGTCTGTTCGCTCGAGGATGATCAAGGCGATTGTCACAGCTCAGCAATATGATTCTTTTGTATCAGATATCTGGAGGAAGCTGGAAGCTAGAAATGCCCCTTACTTTTCAGTTGAAGTAGACGGTAGGTTGAGGTATGATTTGAGATTATATGTACCTCAAATAGAAGAAATCAAGAACGGTCTGCTGGATGAAGCTCACCACACCAGATACACTATTAATCCAAAAAGAACCAAGATGTATAAAGACCTGAAGAAAACTTTCTGGTGGTTTGGGATGAAGAGAGAGATTGTTGAGTATGTGGCGAGGTGTGCAACCTACCACTTGATGATAATAGAGCACCAGAAGCCCGAAGGGACTTTGCAGCCTCTGGACATCCTAGTGTGGAAATGGGAAAATGTGTCGATGGACTTTATGACAGGCTTGCCATGAACTCGAAGAAAAAATGATACAGTTTGGGTGATAGTGGATCGCCTTACAAAATCGGCACATTTCTTGTCAATAAGGGTGAATCTTCCTTTCGCAAAACTGGTAGAGTTGTATGTGCTTGAGATTATGAGATTGCACGGTGTCCCAGTGTGTATTGTGTCTGACACGAGGTTCACATCTAAATTCTGGAGAGCTTTGCAGAAGGCTTTTGGCACGGTGCTGAATTTTAGCACTGCCTTTTACCCCCAGACAGATGGTCAGACAAAGAGAACCATCCAGACACTAGAGGACATGCTGGGGGCCTGTGCCTTGGACCTTGGTGGTAGCTGGGAGGATCACTTACCTCTGATTGAGTTTACATATAATAATAGTTACCACGCTAGTATTGGTATGGAACCATATGAGACATTGTATGATAGACCCTACAGGACACCCACTTGCTGGAGTGAGGTGGGTGAGAGACAGCTAGTTGGGCCTGAGATCATACAGCAGTACAAGGGCAAGGTGGATCTGATCAGGAAGAGGTTGTTGTTTGCCCAGAGCTGGCAAAAGTGCTATGCTGATAGAAGGCAGAGACCTCTGGAATTCGCGGTAGGAGACTTCGTTTGCTCGAAGGTGTCAAAAACCAAGAATGTGATGTTGTTCAGGATGAAAGGCAAGTTGAGACCAAGATACACCGGACCGTACTAGATTATCAAGAGGGTTGGTGAGGTGGCTTATAAACTAGATCTACCTCTAGAGTTGGTTGGTGTGCACAACACCTTTCATGTATCTATGTTGAGGAAGTGTTTGGCTGATACATCCCAAGTGATACCAGTGCAGTCAGAGGAGCTGTGGGAGGAACTGTCCATGGTTGAGAATGTAGTTCAGATATTAGACAGAAAAGAGCAAGTCCTTTGAAACAAAGTGATTCCATTGGCTTTAGTTCAGTGGCAACACCATGGTATAGAGGAAGCTATCTAGGAGTGCGAGGTGAATATCCAAAGATAGTACTCCTACTTGTTTTATTAGAGATGAATTTCGAGGACGAAATTCTTTTAAGCGGGTGGGATGTGACACTTGGGCCTGATTATCCATTTTAATGATAAACCATGTAATTAATTGTGAAATTGTATAAATGGTTTATTAATGAATAATCTATTGTTTCTTGTGAGTGTGAGGGTTTGGTTGGCTTTTTGTGTGCCTGTTTGTGATTTGGGAGCAATGTGGGGTCTGGTTTGGGGATGCACAGTTGCCTTGGTTTGCGTGCCTTTTTTTTTTCTTTTTTTTTCTTTCTTTCCCTTTTCTTTCTCTCTCTCTCTCACAAGCCCTCACGATCCCCGTCCCCTTCTTCTTATTCACCCGAACTCGTGCCACTAGAGACATCAACCCGTGCTTCCCTGTCTCTTCCGACGTGATGGGTGGCCGACGCCATGCGGGAGGAGGAGGAGATATGAGGAAGGAGCCAATAGTGGGAGGAAGCCGGAAGAGAAAGAAAGAAAAGAAGAATGGTGTGCAAGCCAGAGGGAGAGGAGGAGAGCTGAGTCGTGGTCCGTTAGTGGGAGGGAGCTTCACCGGGGTGAGGAGAGGTTCACCGGAGTGCCATTTCAGGTACATGACTCCCTTTCTCCCTCGTTTCCACAGTTTTAGTTCAATATGTTAAATGCATGAAAATAGACATTTCCATCCTAACCTTACAAATTTATCACATGCTGAACAGAGGAGGTGCCCTGGTTGCGGGCAATTTGGCATGCCAAACTGGATTCGGCGTACCGAATTCCCGTCAAATTAAGCTAGGATACCTGGTTTCGGTAGGCTGAAATCATCTGGTTGACCAAAATAGGGAGTTTCGGTATACCAAAATTGTTCGGTATACCGTATTGGATCCTTAGGCTTTACTAGAGGGGGGTGAATAGTGAATTAAAAGTAATTATTAATTTAGAAATTTTATAGTACAACTGTAAGCTACTGAATAATGATCTAAGAAATAAACTAAGTCATACACAGAAGGTGATAAGAGACAATGAGAAAACACAAAGCAATTTATAGTGGTTCGGCCAAAAACCCAGGCCTAGTCCACTCCTCGAGACACCCTCGAGAGTTCCCTTACTTTTTAAAAGTAAGAACTTACTTGATAGGCAAGTCCCTCCCTATACAAACTGCGAAACCTTCTCCCAACCGGATAATTACACTTGATTGCTTGAGCTTACAACTTTGAATATTTCTCGCAAGTGCCAATCTCTTGATAACCCCTTTTTGAATAGATGGACTTGGAAGGAAATGTGCTAAGAATGTAAAATGAAGCTTTTGCAGTAGCAATAGGAGTTAGTGGTGCTTGATGATGCTTAAGGGATGATTAGGAACCCTATTTATAGGATTAGAAGGGGAAGATTCTGTGTCTAACGGCTAGTGTAACAGATAGTAACGGCTAGTTAGTTCGGAAGACCGACCATAGATCAGAAGGCCGTTTTTAAAGTAATAAAGCATTTCACGAGCAAAACGGTATGCCAAAATAACTTCGGTATACCGAAATCTCCTATTTCGGAATGCCGAAACATTCTGATGTTCCATTTTGGCTCTCTGCTTTCACCCTTTGTCCTTTGTAGTTTGGCGTGCCGTGTGATGTTCCTATTTCTCCTAATTCGGTATGCCGAAAACTTCCGGTGTGTTATTTTTTCTTTTTGCTTTCATACTCTGTTCTTTGTAATTCGGTGTGCCATGTGATGTTCTGATTTCCCCTAAATCGGTATGCCGAATGTATTCGGAGTATCGATTTTTATTTTACACTAAATTGTTACAGAATTTACAAAAACCCTTTTCATATGGTATGCCGTTATAATTTGGTATACCGTTTTTACATCTTATTGAAACTAATAAGTTCAATACACACATTTTTACAGATTTTTCATGACACCCCTTTTTGCTTCCTTCATCCCGCCTTTTTGATAATTCACCTATACTTTTAAATACAACAATAAGTCTCAAACCATGTTGTTAGTTTGTATTGAAATAATTTTGTTATCAGCAAAATCAACGTACATTACTCAACAATCTCCCCCTTTATGGTGATGACAAAACATAAAACTTTTCTCCCCCTATCAATAGGCATCTTCTCCCCCTATCAATAGGCATCAAAAGAACCTCATTTCGAAATGTATATGAAATCATGAACAATATACTTTGTTTATGGTTTGTATATTATCTCCCCCTTTTTGTCATAATCAAAAAGAAAATAAACACCAACTGCCCTTGTACGTAAGCAATAAATTCAACCAGGACATAGAACAAGGATTCAAACAATGGATGAAAATATTCTCATTACTTCTAAGATGTCCAAAACAAAAATATGTATCAAAGGTGATACATATCACATCACAAAGGAATAAAAACACAGAAAAGTCTCTCAATCGCTCAAGAGTCAAGAGGTGAGTCTCTATGGATGTATTCTTAAATATCGGCATGGTACTCCTCCAGTTGCTCTTGATAGGTTTCTAACTTGTTGTGAGTGATTTTTGTTGTTTCTGCAAGCCTTGAGAGGATGATATCCATTTTAGCTTGATTTTCCTCATGCTGCTGTTGTTGACGAAGTTTTATTTCATTGATCTGCTGTTGAAGCATGTCAACCTTCTTGGCGATTGAATCTTCTTCGTCTTCTCCTGAACTTTCAGAGTCTTTTTCAACTTGAGGAGCACTAGAAGAGGAGGGATGAACACTTTTTGACGCTGTAGATACCTCAATTTTCTGATTTTGCAGGATGGGGATGTGGTAGCTGAGCTCTGACTTAACCAAGGCCATTTAATTCATAGAGACCTAATTGGGCCCATGAAGGCCCACTAAGGCCCATTAAACCCTAGTTGAGTCCACTTGGGCCCACAAGCCCATTTTAGGCCTATTTGACTTCATGGAAGCCCATTTGATCCATTTGGGCCCACCTAAACTCATTTGGGCCCATAGGGGCCCACATAGGCCCATGTAGGCCCAGTAAGCCTGATTGAATCCACCTTGGCCCCAAGGCCCACATTGGCTCAACCCACTCTCCTTCCAACCCAACTCCTCATTTCCTTATTTACATATTCATTTAATAATTTCTACCAAGAAAAGATGCAAATTATTTCTCTCTATTGGTTTTCCATCAAAACACCACTGAACCCATTTTTTCCTCACTTAATCAGCCCGAATCCAATCCAATTCACCTCTTCACTGAGCCCAGCACCACACCATCAATCCATCCAGCACGAATTGAGGCATCCCAGCCACTGGATCAATCACCGGCGAGGGTCTGGATCGCCGTCGATTGCTGTCGGCGACCAAGGGAGCAAAGAGGGGCAGCCGTTGGAGCTTGTTAGGTTGTTATAGGACCAATTAGTGGGTTTTAGTTAGTCATTTAGGTGGTTAGAGCTGGGAGTGGGTGGTTACAGTGTTGGGTTCAGGTTTCTTTTCGCCTATATAAGGAGGGGCAGAGCCAGCGATTGGGGGGCTTTTCTTTTTTTCACAACGAGAGAGAGAGAATTCTGAGCGGAGAGCGAGAAGCAAAGGAGCAGAGAGTCAGTGTCGTTCCCAGAGCTCCGACGACACGTGTCCAACCAGGTACACATCTCCGATCACTTTAATCATCTAAATTATAGATTTCTAGGCCCTCCGTTTCTTCCCGGAGCGTTTCCAAGGGATGATCCCTTGGCTAACGAAGCCCCGCCTTCTTGGATTGCCCCCCCCACCTCTGTCGCCGGAAAACAACGACGGCGGGGCACGGCGGAGCTCCGTTAGCCAAGGGACCACTGGACGACTCCCCCTGCCTCGGCCTCCAACGGACGCTCCTTCTTCCTCTTTCTCTTCTTCCTAGCTCGTCTCCCTCTTCACACATTCCTCCTCCACTCGAACTCCTCTCCTCTCTATATCTCATCCTCCTCCCGCAAGCCGTCGACCATCCATCCCATCGGAGGGGACGGGGAAGCACGGGCGGTGTCGTTGGTGGCACTGGTGTGGATGAGGGTGAGGAGAAAGAAGAAGAAGAAGACGTATGCACGTGGGGAGAGAAAAGAGAGAGTGATAAAAAAAGAAAGGAAGAAAAGATAGGCACGCAAACCAAGGCAACTGTGCATCCTCAAACCGGACCCCACTTTGGTCCCAAATCACAAGTAGGTGCACAAAAAGCCAATCACAAGCTCACACATCCAAGAAACAACAGATTATCCATTAATAAACCATTTATACAATATTACAATTAATTACATGGTTTACAAGTAAAAAAAGATAATCAGGCCCAGATGTCACATAACAAGTCTAGAAAAAGGCCTAATAGAGCTATTAGAAGCAAATATATAGACCTTTATCAACCTAGCTACTTTCACTCAAACCATAGCTCAGTTAGAAACATAGGTAGGTCAACTAGTTAATGTTACAAAGGAAAGAGGGGAATGGAACTTTCCTACTCAACATGTAAACTCCCATGATCAATTCTGTACTGTCCAAATAATGTATGAAGTAGAAACCCAAGTTCAAGTAGACCAATTCATTATAGGTTTTCCTTTCAAGTGATTCAATTGCGAAAAAGCCTCAACCTATCATTCTTATGTCTCAACTTCAGTCCTCATCATTACCAATTACTATAGGACCAATAAAGCTTTGTGTTAAGCAGAGGTACACATGGTTCAATTCGGTTCAGTTCTGACAAGAACCATGAACCAAACCATGTATATCAGTTCTGACTATATTGTATCTGAACCGAACCATATATATACATGGAACTAAATCAAACTAAACCCTCTAAAAATCGATCGGTTTGGTACGATTCTCAGTTTTTAATCTAAATATTATTTAATGAACATTCATTAGCATTAGAAGCCTGAATTTTCATGTCATTTGATGATATTTCCTAAACTTTCTGAAATAATTAACTAACACTAGTAAATATCTACAACAATTAACTCTATAATAATAAAAATTGTTATTTCAATGCATGGAAAACCTACTGACAATATGACATACATGAAAATGAACATTGAATATCAATAGCTGTTGACAAATGGACAATAGACATACAACACTCACATACATAAAAATCGAAAAACTACTACATACATAAATAATTAAATATCAACTGATTGGAAAAGTTTTTATATTATTTTGAATAAAAATAATGATGAAGATTTAAACTTATTTAATCTAATAATAGATGAATGGTAGAGATGCCAAATACTTATATATATATATATATATATATATATATATATATATATATATCTACATATATATGGATCAATTTTCTATTCGATTCGGTTAACTAAACTTAGAACCAAGAACCGAATCACTAAAAGTGGTTCCAAAATTTGAGAACCAAACCGAACAATTCAATACATTTAAACCAAATCGAATCATTAAAAATGGTTTAGTTTGGTTCGGTTTGGTTAATCGATTCTGATCGAACCGTGTGCACCCCTAGTGTCAAGTCATATCATTCAGCTCTAATCAATTATGAACTCAAGCCGTCATTTCATACTTAATTAAATTACATGAGTTTATCCGATCTAATTCAATCCCTTTGGGAAATTCATGAAGCCCAATTAAGAGAAGAGCATTGGTGACTGGAGCCGATCGAAAAAGATTTTGCAAAAGTCAAATCGCCTCCTTGGCCAGATTAAGATTGTGCCTTGATGAGGTCATGGATTTTCATACACCTTAATTATAAATATGTATAAATTGTACATAACTTTTCTTTTATTGGCAGTAGAAGTACTCCATTTAGAATCATGTATCATTGTTCTAATTTTATTTTCTTTCATTATTCATATCATGTAATGCATACATTGAGAACATTGCATGATTTAGGTATAGGGGGAGTCTTCTCTGTGTCTCTTTCATTTTTTTTTTAGTCATCTCTATGTCTTTTTCATTTTCTTTAGTTTCAGTCTTACGTGTGTCTTTTCTTTCTTTTTTTGTCAAAAAAAAACTATTTTCTTAGGTTATTTGACTTAATTTTTTTCAAAAAAAAAGTTTGAAAAAAAAGAGAACTATCCACATTAGTCTAATCAATTATGAGTGAATTAATAACCTTGTGTTTGAAGTTCAAACGTAAGGTTGAGTAATTGAAAACTCTATGATTCGAAGAGTAGAGACAAAATCTGAAAAATAATATCATTTGAAATATTTATAACTTATATGTACCTTATTATATACTGTCATTGTAGTCCTTAGCTATGAGGAATCAAAGAAGACCTGAAACACCTTAGTAATTAAAAAATAGAAAAAAAACAATCACTAAATAACTACGTATCATGCATCAGTAAGCATTAAAATTAACGTAAAAAGGTGATTAATGGAATATATATATATCTAATAATCACTGAGTAACTAGGTATTGTGTCTCAATAAACATGGGTATTCACATAAAAAGATGATTAGAGGATCAAAAAGAAAAAAAGTTTTGCCTTTGAGGTCTTAACTACTCAAGTGATTAAGTTCGTTGGGAAATTTTTACATTTAATGACTTAAAACCATCTGGTTTAGGATCCACTGACCTAAAACTCACTGAATGGATAGCTAAAAATAAAGTCTAAAAAAGCAAAACATCGATGAATAAAATAAAATTACTAATGTGATAAGATTAGATTTGAAAACCCATGCTAAGGTCTATTTCATAAACACAAGGTACATATAAGTAAATTTTTAAGAAGATGAAGTGAAAAATAAGACAAAGTCTCTATGATAACAGGATAAGGGTTCTTAACAAAAGTTAAATTAGAGGATTAAGACACTTGGGAACTTTGGATTTTTTTAGTTGAATAAGTTAATGTGGATACTATAAATTTTTTCTTTTCTTTATTTTTCATTTTCTTTATTCCTTAACCTCTATTGGGATTTTGTAGGTAAATCCGCTACAAATCCTCAGGAAACATCATTCATCTACTAGGGCAACCTAAGAATTTAAAGACTTGTTACACATACTAATTGCAATTACGATTCCTACGAAAGTAAGTTAAAATTTTCTTATTTTCCTCATGTTAGAGTCTGTTTTGTTCGTGAACTAATAAAAAATAGGCATAGAGATGTTGGATTAACTCATAATTCATACATATTTTATTCCATATTTATTAATTAATGTATATAAATAATGCTACTAGAGGTATTTTGTGTAAATTTTACAAGAAGCTAGAGACTTAGAAAGAATTTTAAGAAAAGAGGGGAAATAGAATAAATGTGCCAAAAAAGAAGAAATTTTTACATGAAAAATTTCAGAGCTACGTCAAGAGGTCAAATGTTCATTTTCCACGTGCGTTAATATTAGAAAAAGATCAGCTAATGAATTGACAAAGTCAAAGCTCATTTCTACTGAGGTGGACGCTCCTAGACGCTTGATTGCGCAACTGGCACTTCCCAAGCGCCCGTGAGTGATATTTTTGATCCAATTTTTAATTGTTATGATCTTTAATTGAAAATGTCTTATATTTGAAATTGAAAATTAAATTTTGTACTCAAATTTGTTTTCAACGTAAACAAATCTCGACAATGTCTCATTGTTATAGTGGTTGGGAGAATTTTAAACTCATCACAGGTCCCAGGTTCGAATTCTGGGACATGCATATTACCGTTTACAAAAAAAAAACGTAAACAAATCTCTGTAAATCTATAAAAGAACCCATTGTGTAGATCTAGGGGGCATCTTCCACCTACTAGACTTAGAATTTTTCTCTGTTATTGTGGAAGAGTTTTAGATGTTCATTGCTTGTAATCTGAGGTTCTATTAATAAAATCATTTTTGTTCTTCAATTATATCTTTTATTTTAAATTTTCTATTCAAGTTTTTATTTTCTATTATCTCTATTTGTAACTAATTTCTAGATTTTGGGTTTAGATGAAGTTTATGTAAGTTTAAATATTGTGATTAAATTCCTCTCTATTTTTTCTTTATGTTTAATGCCATGATTAAGTGAGTTAGATGTATATTACATAAATTACTTATAAAATTAATAAACTTTGATAAATTAACATTGATATCATTTTTTTAGTTTATACTTAGGAAAGATTTATTTGAGCATTGTGTGTATAATCGCAGTTCCTTCATGTATTATTTGATTTAATTTGATTTGTGTGTTTTTATTTCTTAACTTGATAATCTATGGTGCATTGCATATAGATTATGCTTGTTAGGATAAAAATCATTGAATCAAATTATTTAGATCAATAGAGAGACAGAGAGTGGAGTTAATCATCCATATGTATTTACATGAATGGATTTAAAAACCCTAATTGTCTTTTACTCTGAAGTTTCTTAAGTATTTTCAATTAACTTCTAAATCTGAATTTTTTTATTCCATTATTAACTTACAAATAATCATAGTTTTTGAAATACTATTCTCTATGAGATCGACTCGTACTTACAAACATATTACATAATACGTCATGCACTTGCAGTTAATTAAAGAATATTTATCATAGCTTATATTTGGCTTCAGATAATTGGGAGTGAATGAGTCTATAAATGACTATTCTCCATAAAAATTCTCTAATTATGGATAAGTTGTCCACATAATGGAAAGTTCCAACAGAGATATAAAGTAGACCATTAGGAGAGAGGTATAAAGCAAAAAAAGGAAAAACAAGAAAACGGAAAACAAAATCAAAAGCTTGATAATATCCATGTTGTCCTCTAGTGTTTATTGCTTATTTTTCTTGGATAGAATATTTTGAAGTACATTGTCACAATACTTAGTATCTAAAACTTTTAGACTATTGAAATGTCACTCTAAAATGATAGATAAGATAGTCATATAAAAATCCAATGATGTACCATTTGCAATAGACAATCCCAAAAGCAAATAAATGTCTACTTGATTGAACTTTACTAGAGATTTAATAATGTGAAACCCATGTTTTTAGCATCATAATATGCTGCTATATTTTAGACGAAGGAGTTGTCTACTTATGGAGGATTCATATTAAGAAAGTGTTCAAATGAGATTTTCAAGAAAGTCTCTCATTAAACAAGTTTTAAGTGTATCTGTATATTTCCTCTAACAAGGAAAAATGTAACAAGAAGGACGAAATGGTAACTATATGCAAGAAAGACGAAGATAATGACATACAATGATAGAATAGTATACTAATGACATACAATGATAGAATAGTATACTAATGACAGAGAAAAAACGATTGCCATGTCTTATTATATTTGGTAGTCCTACTTGGCTTCTTTATTTGATTATGTGGAGAGTTGCTACTCTCAACTTATTCACTCTCAATAGTCTATCACTCTTTGCTTACCATTTCATGTTGAGATTGGAGAAGAAAAAGAAGATGAAGTAGTTGCAGGTGAAATGAGAAAAAGATTTCAATAATTCGAAATAAAAAGGAAGCAAAAGTACACTAGTTTTAAACTCTCAAAAGACATGCAAAAAAGAAACAGTCAGGTTAGTTATAGAAGAATAGCGACAAGAGAGATACTATTTTCCATAGGAAACAATTTTAATGTAGTGCTTACATCGAATATGTTTGTAGGCATTTTTTAAAATAAATATATATGAAGAAAATAATCATATAAATATATATTTATTAGATATTTATAAATAAATAGTAAAATTTTCATTTAAATCATGTAACCAGCATCGAGGTCTTAAAAGTCAATATATTTTGTTAAATTTTAATCATTAAATTTTAAATTAAAAATTAATAATTAATACAACAGATTAGGATAAAATTTTAAGTAGATTATCGTATAGATTAATTAACTATATAATTAGATTTTATTTAAAAAAATGCTACGGGGAAAACTACGGGGACCATCTTCTGTTTGCTTAGCTTTTAGGTTCCAGCGTCGTGTTGAATGGTCTCTCCTCTCCTCCACGGCGGAGGCGGGCAGCAGCCTATCTTGGGCACACCACAGCCAGAAAGACTGCCTTCCGCCGGCGCGATGGATGAAGCACCACGTCACTCCTCCTCAACTCCACCATCCCACCACCCTCTCACCTCCTAACTTCCTGCCTTCTGCTGCTGCGACCATCCCTCCAATGGATCCCAGACGACAAATCATCCTACGAAGTCCCAAAACCCCATCTCATTTTCATCGGAGCTCATGGCGGTGGTGGCGGCGGCGGCAGCAGAATCCACCCCCACGCCCACACGAGGAACTCAAAGAAGAACAAGAACTTCTTCTTCAGAAGAAACTTGGGAGGATTCTCAGCAAGCGAGCGCTCGACACGTCCCTGTGCAAGGAAGCCCTATCTACCGCTGCCGGGGGTGGCGTCTCCCCTAGACAGATGGACCGCGTTCTTGACGGAATCGGGACGGTTGATGCGAGGACTGCTCTCAATTTCTTCTCTTTTGCTTCCGATAGGTTTGGTTTCCCCTTCACTGTCAAGTCCTACTGCTTTCTCATCCGGAGGCTTCTCGGATCCAGGCTCGTCATGCAGGCGCGGAATTTGCTGATAAGGCTGGTTGGCGGGGATGCAGGTTTGGCGGTGTCGGTTCACGACCCGAACCGCCGGCTGGAGGAGATTGTGGGTGCGGTTGTTGATTGTGGGTGCAGGGATTTGAACCCAGGTCTGGTTGATCTTCTGGTTCACGTGTGCTGCTCAACTTCTTTCCAGAGGGATGGGACGATGTTGGGGTTCGATGTGTTCCAGATGCTGGTGGATCATGGGCTTTGCCCGTCCGTGAGGACGTGCAATTTCTTGTTGAGGTTGCTTGGGAAGGCGAGTGAGCATGAGAGGGCAGTTGGGGTTTTCAAGGCAATGCATTGGTTTGTTGTGCCAGACGAGTACTCGTACACCATTTTGATAGATGCACTCTGTAAGGTGGGGAAGGTGGTGGAAGCAATGCAGCTCTTCTTGGAGATGGAAAACGCTGGGGTTCGCCCAAATGTGGTCACTTTCAATGCCCTGATTGATGGGCTTGGCAGGAAGGAAATGTTGGCTGAGGCTTTTCATTATAAGGACAAAATGGTTGCTGATGGTATAGTTCCTAGTATTGTTACCTATGGTGTTCTTATAAATGCTTTATTGAAATTGGGAAAATTTAAAGAAACAAATCATGTGCTGAAGGAGATGGAGGCGAATGAAGTTGTTCCAAATGATTATATTTACAATAATCTTATTAATGGCTATTGTAGAATTGGAGATTTTGTGGGGGCGCTAAAATTAAGAGAGCAGATGAAATCCAAGGGAATATCGCCCAATTGGGTCACATATAATTCTCTTGTTAAAGCATTCTGCAATTCGCAGGAAATGGAAAAGGCTGAAGTTATGCTAGAGGAGATGCTGTTAAATGATGTTAAGGTAAATATTGGATCGTTCACCTCAATCATTTATTGGTTATGCACAACGAAGTTGAGATTTGATTCTGCAGTTCGTTTATTTAGGGAGATGATATCGAGAAACTTAAAACCAAATGATGCTCTTCTAACGGTCTTGATCAATGGTCTTTGCAATAATGGGAATCACCATGAAGCTATACGGATATGGGTGACCATGCTGGAGAAAGGGTATTCTTTGAGCACCATTACTTGTAATGCTTTGCTTCACAGGCTCTGTAAGTTGGATTGCACTGAAGAGGCAGTTCACATTTTAAAGACAATGCTTGATAGGAGAATTGCTTTAGACTGTATAACATATAACACATTAATTTTGCAGTGCTGCAAAGAAAGAAAACTAGATGAATCGTTTAAACTCAGAGAGGACATGCTTAGGAGAGGGCTCAAAACAGACACTTACACTTTCAACACATTGATAAGTGGGTTATCTGGTTCAGGCAGAATGGATGAGGTTCTCAGATTGTGGAACGAGGGAAAGAGAGATGGTTTGGTACCTGATCGTATTACATATAGCATTATAATTGATGGATATGGCATGGCTAAGGAAATGGATAAAGCTGGAAAATTCTTCCAAGAAATGGTGAATATGGGGATAGAACCGAATGATATTGTCTATAATTCACTAATTGCTGGGTATTGTAGGGTTATTAACTTACCAGAAGCTTCTAGACTTGTTAATGAGATGATAGCGAAACACATTTTGCCTACTCTTGCAACATATTCCTCTTTTATGCATGGATTCTGCAGTTTGGGTCAAATAGAGAATGCTAAGAATGTTTTCAATAAATTGAAAGAGGATGGTCTTGTACCAAATGTTATTTGCTATACTATTATGATAGATGGATACTGTAAAACTGGTGAGATGGCTGAAGCTATTGATATGTTAAAGGAAATGAGAACTTGTGGTCTGCAGCCCAACAAATTTACTTACACTGCCTTGATGGTTGGATTCCTCAGGAAACATGACCACAAACGAGCAGCAGATATCCTAGATGAGATGTTGGAAGAAGGTGTCCTTCCTGATTGTGTCACTTTAAGAATATTGATCAGTGCCTTCTGCAAGGATGGAAGGATAAATGAGGCCTTCAAGATCAGCCATCAAATGCTGCAAAGAGGTTTGACATTGGACAAAGTAACTCATACTAGATTGGGGAACTTCCTCTCTAGTAGCATGCTTTCAGAACAAGTTGAACCTATATTTGAAAGCATGATCAAACTAGAGCCAGCCTGTACAAGTGGGATGTCTTATTCAGTGGTAAACAGAGTAACATCTGAGAAGGCTTAAGTATTCATAAAATATTTGTCACTACAATTGTACATTGGTACCTGGGCCACAACCTATGCATCTGTTACACATTGCTGAGCTGCAGATTGCTGGGTACAATTTATGAAATGAAGAAATAGTCTACAGCCATTTCTCATAGAAGCTCAGTGAAAACCATGCTCCAGTTTCTTTATGAAGAGCAGATGCATGATGGTGAAATTGGTCAACTCTCACAAATTCCTGATATCATATTTGGGTAATATTTTTATTTATTTATTTTTTTGTAAATGATTGATATATTAATAAAAAAACTTGGCAATGAGTACCACTGTCAAGTAAATATACAAAAGTTTCAGAACCCGAAGGGCCAAAACAAAGAGTCTGTTATTACAAATACTAAATAGAGAATCTCCCATAGAAGGTCTAAGAGCCTACCAAAATAAAGGGGGTATCCACAATCCACCCCAATTAGGGTATAGAGTTGATATCTTCCCATCTCCTCCATTTACAAATTACATAAGGCTCTATAGGAAAACCTTAATCAGCTAGGGTATGCCCAGAGTTAACGTTGACTTGATTAAATTGACCCTTAGTGGAGTTGTTGAAGTCTTAACTTTGCTACATGGATCTGACAATAGTAGATGTGGAAGAGGCAGCCGCACCTTGTCTAGAAATTACATTGTCTAACCAAAAGGAAGTTATTAAGATTATATAATAAAATATTACGGTAATATCTCGTCTTTTGTTACAAAAAATGACTTAACACCAAAAGGAGGCTAGAACAAGGGTATTCTAGCCCTTATTATTCAAATGGAAATTGAGATGATGCTTTACTGCAAAAATTTGAGATAAAGTTATGCTGGATAAATGATAGCTGTCATTATTTATGAAGAAATTTCAAATAGCTTGTGAGACTAAACAATGAAAGAAGTTATGGGTAGCTGATTCTTCATTGGAAACCACATATTTCATAATGAAGTGGGCCTAATCATTCTTTTTTAAGTAGGCTGACACGAGCCCAAATTTTATCTTTAATTGCAAGCTAGGCAAAAACCTAAACCTTTAGAAGGGCTACACATTTTTAGGTAGTGGACTTACATTGTAAACGTAACCCACCATCGTTGAGAATATCATAATAACATTTAACAGTAAAAGCATTAGACCTAGAAAGTGTCTAGGAAATTGTATTTGCTTCAATTGAGAGAGTAACTGAATTAATGATGCTACCAAGGTGAGGTAGTAGGGCGAGAGAATATCTTGGGTTGAGCATGGATAAGTTAGCTCTTTTGTTATGGAAAAGAAGAACATTTTGACAAGAGACTATTTTTATACTTTGCTAAGTAGAAAAGATAAGGGTAAACTGATATGAGGGGCGTATGGTTTATCCATCTACTTTTCTAGAAAAAAATAAAATGACCATTGTTGATAGAATAGAAGTTGAAATTGTTGATAATCACATAGTAAGATTTCAGTTTTTTCTATTATGAGGATGTATTGCTAGAGGTAATGTTCAGTATGGCATCTGGATTGTTATTACTAAGGTATCTACTTCTAATGAGGCAAAGCCATTTGAGATTACCCTGAGATGAGAAAAAATTCCAAAAGAGATTGCATTTAAGGGCAGTGTTGAAATTGCGAAGATTGATAATCCCTAATCCATCATGATGCTTTTTCTTATAGATATTCTGTTATCTTGCAAAATGATATCTCTAAATTTAGAAGAATTGGAGTTTCATATGAATCGGTTGTGGATTTTGTCAATTTCTTTTTCAATTCTGACGAAGAGATGTAATATAGATAAGTAATATGTAAGAATGATTGAAAGAACAAAGTTAAGTAAAGTAAGATAACCCCTAAGGATAGATATCTACTTTTCCACGAGTCCAACCTAGAATGAAGTTTGTCCAATACAACAGTCCAATCATTATAGGAGACTTTCTTGAAATTAAGAGGAATACTAAGGTATCTAATAGGCAAGGGGGATTGAATGCATCTTAGGATTGAGTTTAGTCTCTCAAAGAGAGTATTAGTGATCTCTATTACAATAAGAGAGGATTTATGAAAGTTAATTTTCAGACCAGAGTTAGCTTGGAAGTAACACAAAACTCTCTTAAGATTTGTAGCTTGTAAGACACATCTCAGATGGTTCTAGAAAGAGTAATGTATCATCCGTATATTAAATAGTAAGGACATCTAGCACATTGTAGGAAAAACTAATCCCTTAGTCATGTTATTTTCCTTATTAAGACATAACATCCTATTAAGAATGTAAGTAACTAAAATAAATAAGAGAGGAGACAGAAGATCCTCTTATCTAAGACCATGGGCAACACTGAAATATCTTTTTAGGCAATCATTTATCAACACAGAAAATTTAGTAGCGGAGTTACACATTTTAATCCAAGATATTCATTATTACCAAAATCAAAATCAACTAAGGGATTTAGTAGAAAGTTTTAATTGACATTATCGAATTTTTTTTCAAAGTTTAGTTTGATCATTACTCCTCTTGTATGGGAGGAGTGTAAGAAGTACAAAGTTTCTTAGGTCACTAGAAAACCATCATTGATGTTGTGTCCTTTCGAAAAGGTACTTTGTGTGTCATCGATAATGACATTCAAAATAAGACATAGTTGGGATGCTAAACATTTGGCTATAATTAATCGATCGATAATCTTGGACAATTTCAGTATTCAGTTTTTTAAGGATGAGGACATTGAAAGTTTGGTTGATGTATTAGGATATTAGTATCAAGAGACTGGTATAAAAGTAGAATGCTTGGAAAAGATCTTCTTTAACCAAGTCTCAAAAATAATGATAGAAACACAATGGACAGTCATCTGACCTTGGAGATTTTTCTTCTACAAGGAAGAGGATGTTATCTCTAATTTCTGTTTCAATAAAGGAGCCTTCAATTGAATGTGCATTCGGTGCCTTATTAGGGATGAGTAAGTCCCAATTAAGAGTGAGAACGGAGACGTAATCCGAAAATTCATATACACTTGTAATTGATTAGAATTAATGAATTTTAATTATAGACAGGTATAATTGTTGTGAGGCCTTATTTGGTTGAGTTAAAGATTGGTGTTTTGGACCTTATCTTTGATTTTAGCCCATTGAATTAATTGGACTCGCAGCCTCCTACCACGAGTCAACCTTGCAAACAATTGTCTTGGGTGGGTGTCATGGCTTGGTGTCGTGACTTAGTTTCGTGGAGTGTATTTCAATTAATTCAGTCACTCCGGATTGGTTGGTGTCCTGTAGCCATGTGTGGATTGGTCGGCAACGTAAATGAGTCATTGCAATCTCATGTGGTGGAGTGGTTGTTGCTTGAGGAGTGGGTGACCTTGGGGCGAGTTGGTGAGCGTGCGTTAGTGGAGTGGTTGGTGTCCTTCGTAAGCCACGTCTCTTGAGCCTCAAACGCCAACCTTCCAGTCCTTTCCCTCCCCCTCTCATTCCTTTTTCTTTCTCCTTAAGCCTTCTCATCTCCGTCTTCCCCCTCCTTTCTCGCTTAGAGAGAGTGAGAGAGGTAGAGAGAGTGAGACAGAGTAGTGTCTTGGTGGGTAACCATTATCGAATGACCATCCCTCTGCCCTTTGAGCTTCAGTTTTCATCCCAGAAGTTGAGCAAGCTCGTGAGGAGGCTGAGGGAAGCTCCGGTGCTGTGGTGATCATTGGAAGAGAGAGTTTGGGTCGTCAATGATGTAAGGTCTTCTGTCCGCTTCTGTTCAGGTGCATACCTTACCGCCTTCCTTTCAATTATGCTTAGAATTGTTGTAGGAATGCTGTTTAGTATGTTTTTAATGTTGGGTAGAGATTTCTTGATTTTAGAAAAACTTTAGTAGATTTTACAATGGATTTTTGGTGCGGGTGAACATTACACTTGATTTTGTTCTTCTCCTTTTGATTTTCATATCTTGAGTTTCGTTTATTGGAATGTTTTGATTCTTGTATCATGTTGTAGAACACTTGATTTCCTACATTTTGTGTATTTTTATGGAATTTGTGGTGTCCCGTGGTGAGACCGTCGATCACTTCCACTTTAGGTAATTTTGTGGGTGCTCTATGTCACGTGACCTGAGCCTTGGTTTTGGGGCAACTCGTGGGGGAGCCTCGTGGGTTGGTCCCATGGGTGACTTAGGCCTCATTTCCGATGTTTTGGTGGTTTTTGATTCAAGTGTTTTAAATGTTGTAATGGTATTTGATTTTATGAATATCTTGGTGAAATATAAATGATTTTGAAAATGATTTACAAAGATATTGTGGTAATATTTTGAAAAGGATTTCTGTGGTTTTTTGGTGTGGTGGGTCAATATACCAGAGGAGCATGTTACCTGGATTATGGAATATGACGATATTCTCGGATGGTCGAGAATGTCACCTAGATTGAAGTCAGAGATCACGAAATTGTAGGCAAATATTCGTCAGATCTTGGACATATGATACTCCTGAATTATTTTTCACGAAGTCGAAGTTGAGGTCGTGGATTGAGGTATTGTCTGAACCTAAAGGTATGTGCTTCGGGTGCTGAGATTCAACGTACCATCCAAACTTAGATGTATGACACTCCGGTTGCTTTAGCTATTGTGGTGTAGACATTGACAACGTGTACCCTGTAGTTGTTTAACTAGTGTAGATAGTGCACATGTCTTGTTTCTAGTTATCATGAGAGAGGACAACTTGTTTAGTTATAAGGTGAGCAGGTCTTCTTGATTTGTGGTCAGTCTTGGAGGATCCTTCAAGTGGAAGGAATCCATGATGGACTTGTTCCTTGTAGGGTAGCTTGTCCATGGTAGTGTAGTATATTTTGATGACTGTTTGTTGCTAGAGTTGGTTGTTTGACACCAAGTAACACGACTTAAGGTGTGTTTTCGGTGTACCTGTGTAGTTTTCTACAGATTTTGGCCAATAGGGTTCAATTTTGAGGTGTTAATGACTTTAGTGTTTTGGTGTGTTTTAGGATTTAGTAGTTTATAGATACTTTAATTAGTCTTTAATTATTATATAAATTAAGTATTTAATTATGTTTGATTTAATTAGCCTAATGAATCTTAAGGGTAATGTAGTAGATTGTTACAAAGGAGGGAAG
Source organism: Posidonia australis (assembly GCA_024699735.1). Taxonomy (NCBI): domain Eukaryota; kingdom Viridiplantae; phylum Streptophyta; class Magnoliopsida; order Alismatales; family Posidoniaceae; genus Posidonia; species Posidonia australis. The sequence continues at coordinate 854 of JAMKQA010021522.1, read as the reverse complement.
GTTTGTTAAAAAGTGTAAAAAAATATCAACAATAGCATCACTAATAGTAGGCAAAGATTAAGATCGGACACCCTCAATAATGAGTGAGGATACAGAGCTCCTCCTTCTCGATACATTGGTAATTTTGTGGGAAAAGAAAGTGTTTAGGTTGCCCTCTTTAAGCCATTGAACCCAAGAGTGCTCAGTTAGATATGTGATGAAAGCTCTTGTTGTTCATGAATGCGCTCAATACTATGTAATTTGGAACACGAATTAGGTTGTGCATGTGACTGATGCAAAATCGCAAGTTCACGTATAGTATCCTACGTAATGGTGAGCTTTCTAATTTTGTTGTTCTAATCACTCTTCTAGAATTCCATGGCTCTTCCTTGTTGGCTACTAACCCTGACTCAATAAAGCAATTATGTTGAAAAGGTGGTTGTTATTTTGGTGAGTTCTCTGTTTCTGGTCCTGCACAGTGGAGGTGTATGCATGGCATAGACTAAATTGGTGTGGAATCATTGGGTCCTTCCAAAGTTCAAATTTTTACGTGGCAGCATCTTCATGGTGGCATACTCACAGAATTGGCTTTAAAGAGACATGGATATAGTTTGGCGAGCGAATGTTCCTTCTGCTTGAAGGAAGATAAGGATTTGCGGCACCTTTTCTTTGGGTGTATCTGTTGGATCGAATGGCTCTTCTAGAGAGGGGGGGATGAATAGAGAATTATCAATTTTATAATTACTTCGACTACTTTTTGTAGTTTAATAGAAATTACATACAATGGATACTATTTAACAAATTTAATCAAGCTTTTCTACTTATACAATTATTTAACATACAAGAAGAGGAAGAGAGGAATTGATATAGACAGA
>JAMKQA010021521.1:0-13775 GCA_024699735.1 Posidonia australis | reverse complement strand
TTGCTCTTAATCCACCTTGAGGACATCTCAGTATTTCATGAATCTTTGCCAGTTTATGCCATTAATACTTTCAGTTTCCTATACTTCCATCCTTGTGCTGATGAATATGTCAACAAAGGAAACTCTTATACATATCAATTGGTTACAATTTGATCATGAAAAGTTACATGTAGTGATTGTACCTGTCATATCTTTGTTTCTGCTTATACTTGATACTTTCAATGAGGTGCCAAGGAGTTTTAATTTTTCATTATTTTCTTTGTTTCAAATTCCTGAATTTTGACTCGTCCTGCAATATTAGAAGTAATGATCGTGTGTTGTAGTATTTAACATTAAGATTAATAAACTGAGATTAACAAGGGATTGTTGGTTCCTTTGGGTATGTCTGGGATCCATTTATGGGTTGACTAATGAGGTGGACTCCTATTTGATGGATCTGTGTAATTGCATTAGCAGATCATAGTACTCTAGGATGTCACTATATATATACTAATATATGTGCCACCTCTTTTTCGAGGTGGTTTGGATGGTGAGAGGAATATAGAGATAACAAAAGGGACAAAGATGTTACATTTTGTTGTATCCTCTATTTTGTTGTCAACCTTTAAATCACAAGGTTTGTCCTATAACTTATCATGTAAACTTTTTGATATAGGTTGCTATTTTGGATGGTATCACAATGGGAGATGGAGTTTCAATTCTGGGACATTTCGTTTAGTGACTGATAGAACTGTAAGGAATTGGATATACTCAACAATGTTATACATGCTAAGATGTTACAGGATCATCGGAATCGAGTTTTCCATGACTTCAGAAATGGTACATGTAGGAATCTTGTGTGTACTGGTATGTATCGCACTTTTGTTCATCTTCAACATTCAATTATTGTAGTTTTTTGTAGTTCTGGAAATGATAGTACATGTTTATGATTAAAGTTCAAAATTGAATGCTTTAGTTGCATCTGGTAGTTTTCTGTTGCATATGTCCTGCAGTATCATGTGGATCTTGCCGTGTATTTGTTCATCTTCAACATTCAACTATTGCAGTTTTTTGTAATTCTGAAAATTTTAAATTTTTTTATTTTTTTTATTACTTGCGAGGACTTAGCGAGGAAAATGCCCTCGCTAAGTCCTCGCAATTATTTTTTGCGAGGACTTAGCGTGGACATTGTGAAGAAATTACGACTAATAGTGAGGACATAACGAGGACTTTCTGTCCTCGCCAAGTCCTCGTAAAATTTATTACGAGCATTTCGATAGGAAATTTACTTGTAATTGAAATTTAACGATGATGCATTTAGTGAGGACTTATTGTTCTCGCAATGTCCTCGCAAAGGTCATTAGCGAGGAAATTGCGAGGACATTAGGAGGACTTAATGAGGACATTTGTCCTCGCGATTTTCTGTTTTTCTAGTAGTGATGGTAATGATAATCTGTTAAATATTTAATTAAGTAGGTTTAAATTAAACATTTTCACATTTATTTGAAGATCAATTTTGACTTAGAGAAAATAACGACCCTCAACTTTCCGCTTTTGTAAGTTAAGAATCACTATTTTTTCTGAGGGAAGTCCTTCAGAACGATTCGATTAGATAAAATCGAATCTTATATCTGTATTTTTTTTCGATTCTTTACATTATTTATTTATGATTTGTTCTGAATCATAAATAATATGATTGTAATTGACATGTTAATCAACATAATTAATATATTTATCGTATTATTCTTACACATGCACGGCCATGATGGCCATGAACCAGAGAAGAGAGTTAAAGAATTCATCGAGAGAGACAATAGAATATGGAGGACGGAAATGATCATGAACGCATTGCTCTTGCTGCATCATAACTTTGTTCTCCCTCTTCTCAACGTTTTTTTTATTTGTTTTAATGTTGCGCTAATTGGCAGTGAATGAAATGTTCAGCATCTTATTTCTAGATTTCTATCGGAGTGTGTATTTTGCTTAAACTTATGGGCATGTCAACGTTGGTGAATTCCGAGCGTAAGGTGCTCGTTTTGATATCAGGAACACAACATCTAATCTCAAAAAGTGTGCTTAATTATTACCGATTTCATGTTACATTTCACATTTTTGGTGGACAAAGCGTACATTTACAATCTTCAAGAAGAATCTTGTATTCTTTGTAGATATGTATGCCAACTTTGGACAATATAGGGGAGGCATGGTGCAGGAGATGGAAGGAGTTATGCTCCCTCGTGTTTTTTTTTCTCATTTTTTTGATATATTATAATAACTGGTAGATGAGAGGACGAGGAGGCCTCCCATCTATTATAACTATATTTACACGGATCAGAATCAGTAGACTCTTTCTCTAATATTATGTCATGAAAACCTTAAACATGCTTCCCATGGACGTATTTCGATGCCATTGGTCAGGCATATGTCTCTTTCAATTCACCCAACCATTGGATACGGCAACTTCTCTGTTTTAGCTAGTCAAACGTTCAACACACACAATGATCTGGAATTAGCCAAGATTGGGCGACGTTCATGCAATGCATGGGTGCATATAAATGGTGCAAGACGTATCGATGGAAGAAACACACGAGCCAGCACCAGTTATCGATTCCGTTGGTCCCCGGGAATGAAGCCGCATTCGGCCGCCACAGTCGTCGTCCTTCCGTTCTTGTTCATCTTGTCGAGCATTCAGGCGGCACGTGCCTCTCGTGTGCCGGCGATCTTCGTGTTCGGAGACTCCACGGCCGACGTAGGGAACAACAACCATCTCCAGGTCGTCCATGGTGCGAGGGCGAATTACCCACATAACGGGGTCGATTTTCCCGGGGGAAATGCTACCGGAAGATTTTGCAATGGATACATTGCAGTTGATTTCTTAGGTAAGCTTGTTAATTTTCTAGCTAGCTAGCTACATGTTTTCTTGTTTTCCTACAAAAAGGGGAAGAAAAAAAAATCTCGTCGAACTTGCCTGCAAATTAATTAAGACACCTGAAGTCGGTTTTCTTGTGAGGATTGCGATTGTGGTCGTAGTTTTCTTTGGTTATGATTATGGATATTGTTTTGTGTTGTTAATTATCAGCCAAGATGATGGGATTCCAGGAAAGCCCACCGGCACATTTCTCCATGTGTTGTGATCGATTACGTGATTTCAGGGGCGTAAACTTTGCTTCCGGTGGATCTGGAATCTTCGACGTAACGGTGAGCTCCGACCATCTCGTACTTGCATGATTCAAATAGATGGTCGGTCCTTGACATACGACTCAAATGGATGTTGATTGTTATCCCACAATCTGTTTTGTTTTGTGATCATCAGGGCGTGAACAAATCCTTTTCGATGAACACGCAGATCATGTTCTTCGAAGAGATAGCCGGCCAGCTCGCCCTTGAGAAGGGTCGGGCGGCGGCGGAAGCCATGTTGTCTAATTCCATCTTCATCTTCAGCACGGTGAGCAACGACATATTTGGCTATTTAAGAACACATGGTGCACGGACGACTTTGGCCGCGAAAGAGCTGTTCATCTCTGCCATCACCGAGCAATTCAAGAATCAACTCATGGTAGATATACGTATCTATCCATTATGAATTCTCTCCTAGCTAGAAATATCGATTTACATGTATAAATATGCATGCATTATAATTGCTATGCATGTGTGTGTGTGTGTGTGTGTGCGTGCGTGCGTGCGTTTGACAGAAACTATATGCTCTCGGAGCGAGGAAGTTAGTCGTAATGGGCACCGGGCTGCTCGGGTGTCCTCCGGTGATCAGGTCGATGAGCCCTTCAGGTGATTGCATGCGTGACTTGAACCATATGTCTCTCCTCTACAACGAAGCCATGAAAATGCAGCTACAGAGATTGAGCTCTACGGCGGCTCCCGGAATGAAGTATTCGTACATCGATAGTGTTAACATTGCCATGGCGATTACATCACGTGCATCTCGTTACGGTGAGCGTGCTTGGAGAGTATGTTATATATACCCTTGTCTTTCTCAAGTGGTACCACATACTGATCGTATCACGTCCATCTTTTTGCTTTCAGGGTTCAAGGAACTCAACCTTGCATGTTGTGGAAGTGGACGTTTCAACGCTGAAACACTCTGCGTGGCAAATGTTACCCTTTGTGCAAATAGAGATGAGTACGTTTCTTGGGACTACGTTCACCCAACGCAGGCTGCGTATAAGGTGACGGCTGACTATGCTTATGGTGGCTCTAAGAAGTTTGCAGCCCCTCTCAACATCAAGAATTTGGTTATGGCTTGATTACTTAAAGGAAATGTGTAGCTAGTGATTAATTAATTATTGGGTGTGTTTAGGGTGCCTACATGGACACCAAAGATTGTGAAGTATACCAAAAACTTTCAATCTTAACCATTCATTCAAATAAATGGATGATGTAATTTGTAGCCGCAGATAAAAAATAATAACTATTAATAGTTAGTTAAAACTTTGTGAGTCAACATCGTAGATGATCCTTTTCTAGAGTTGGTAATTTGTATTTTTTGTGAAATTAATAAAGATGATGCTGGTCCATAACTTGATATCTTAAATTTTTTTCATTGTAACTTTCCTCGTTCAACTATCTTCATTAAACAACAATATCCTGAATTACAACGCGTGTTTTGAACAAATTTGTCCTTCTTCTTATCTTCTATCATTTACTCCTCTCAACTATTAGAATATTTCAATTTACTAGTCTAAACTCTTTTCGTTACAATTTATCTCCTTTAGCTACCTTTGGTAAACAATAAGACCTTTCCATCAAGTTTTAAAGGCCATGTTTTATTTACAATATATTTTAAACAAATTTGTCCTTCTTTTCCAACTTCTTCTTCTCTCCATCTTTTTCTATTTTTTCTACGTCATAAATCCTAAATCTAATTTCATCACCAAATTTTTTTCCTTTTATCATCTTTCTTAAACCTATTTTTAATCTTTTTTTCTTGATGAATTGATGCTCTCAAGTTTCGTCAACACCACAGAAAAATCTTGAACTTCTTCGCTATTATTATCAAACATATTTCAATCGAAGGTCTTAACCAACTCGGAAAGAGTATCTACGATTGAGATTTGTGTTAAATGGGGTGTGGATGAGGAAAAAGGGGTTCGTAGTAACGTTCAAGTTAAGTTTTGTAAATTGTTTACAACTAAAGATAAAATTATCAGACAAGGCAAAAATTTAACGATGTTTACCTAAAAAAGGTAGTTTATTGTAATTTACTATAATTGAAAGGAACAAATTATAATAAAAAAAGTTTAGAGTATCAAGCTGAAAAATGTAAATAATTTAGGAAATAAAAATTTAACTCTAGAATGGTAAATTACAAAAGATAAAACGGTCAAATCATGTAAAAATTTAACGTCATTTATTCAAAAATGAGATTTGTTATAATTCACCATAGTTGAGAGGTACAAGTTGTAACGAAAAAATATTTAAAATATTAAACTAAAAAATGTAAATAATTGATGGAGATAAAGTGTAATTTATCCCTTTTTTTTTTTTTTTTACTGTTATAAGTTAGATAGATGAATAGAAAGGTTAATTGTATAACCACGAAAACAACATTTGTTTATTTAGTTTTAGGATACCCTAACTTTAGACATTGGGGATATGCCTAGCCTGTTGACTTCTACTTCGCCTATTATTTTCAACGAAGCGAAATTAATTGGAAAGTGATCCTGCGGAACCCATGAAAGCACGGAAGGACAAATTTACCGTCGTCAGACACAAGACACAAGATTCACAGCCAACGACTGAAGTTGACATGTTGTACGAATGTGAGAATTTCGTTAATTAATGGGGGCGGTCGGAAAATCTGACGGAGGATACAGACAGATGTTGAACTGATGTGGATGGTGGACTGGCCTCGTGCATGCGGATGAAAAATCAAAGATAATTTACCACTACCATATTCAATAATTGAACGTTATCAATAGTCTATAAGGTTCAACTTCAATTGCATCGTAATTTGCTAACTTCAGTTTCATGTACATGGTTTTCTTCAAGAAAATTTCCCATAAGGTTCTAACTTGACTGTTATGCAGACGTAACGCAAGCAAAGGGTCACTCTCGGAAGACAACGAGACAGAGCCTACCTGTGCTTCACGGCTTCACCTTTCTCCTTAAATTACAAAACGTACAGCCGTCGCTCCCAGGTCCGAATTAAGTTGATCATAAAATTAACATGCATGGCATAAGCACTATCACACATGATCCATTGTTTCAGCTGTACATCAATAATTAATGAATATATAATCAACGACAGCATTCTTTTACATCGGTCATTAGCATGTAAGTCACGTATAAATCCGAATGATAAATCAATCTTGGTATTAGTTCATATCACTTCAAACGATTAAATTCCATATTGCATGTTCAACCAACCCAATTAATAAACGACATTAATCAGCGAGTCGGTGCGTTAGATACAATATCAGCTAGTTTGGTGCCATGTCATTTTCGATTATTAATCGTAGGAGTTGAGCTTGCATGCTACATTGATTGTCGAGTAACCTTTTGGGGTTTGCTTATTCGTATTGGTAGAATCTTTCAGTAATTCGTCAATGAAAAACCCAGTATTTAATTATAAATTAGGATAAGGGTGGCTTCAAGCATCTTGTATGATCCATTCGAAACCAACATACATGGAAGGAACTCAGTGAAAACATTGTCAGTGGAAGAAGGATGGCTTCTGTCTTCCTTGCGTTGTTGGTCCCCGTCGTGTTCTTGGCCTCGCCGGCGCCGGTGGCAGGCAAGCCACCACCTGCAATATTCGTGTTCGGTGACTCCACGGCCGACGTCGGGAACAACAACAACTTGCCGTGGAGCAATACCAGAGCCGACTTCCCTCCCAATGGCATCGACTTCCCCGGAGGTGTGCCGACCGGAAGGTTTTGCAATGGATTTAACCTCGCCGACCTCCTGGGTACGTGCTCTAAACTGTACGCTGCATTGGTGATTACCTCTTTTTCGTCTAGATGCATGTTTGGCTTCCAGTTGGCTCTTTGTAGGCAATGGACTCTGAATTTGCTTCTCTTCATTTAATCCGGGAATATTAGGAAGAAAGAGATTGTTTTTTTGTCGTCTCCAACCTAATGGATCACAAAAAATGTGTCTGGAGCACATCACCAGTGCCATCACGTACGCCACATATATGTAAAAAAATTCATTCCATTTATTATTATTATTATTATTATTATTATTTCAATCCAAGAATCGCTTAGACTTAGCCCACCAGTAAACCATACATATATTTACCATATAATGTCATACATATTTACTATAAATAATGTCATACATATTTACTATATATATATATTTTTTACCACAATCAAGAAAAGCTAAAATATGAACTTCATTAATTACAGCTCTGCCATTTTTGCAACCCATGTTCTTAGATGCATGCACGTAATTTCATGTGTAAGGTAGAAACTAACGAAAAGTTAAGTCGAATTATCCACTTTGCTTATATTTGAGTGTTAGTATTTGTGTTTTTGAAATTTTCAAAAAAAGAGTCATCCATTTCTCTTTATACCTGCAATGCCTATTTACTCGATTTTTATACCATTACGTCGAATTCTACTCCAATTATAGAACTTTCTAAAGTTCCTTCTATTTTATGAAAAACCAATGATGCTACTACAATTTTTTTTTTTATTCTCCGAAAAAAAACACCATTAATTTTCATTATTTTACTACGTAATGTACCTATACTTTCCATCAATCATATTTTGGTAACATTTGATGGCATTTTAATAAAATGCTAGAGAATATGAGGTTTTCGATTTGAAAAAAAAAATTAACTCTTTTTTTCATGCTAGAGTTTTATTAGGCATTTATGTGTAATTTGTGTAAATAAATTTGTTTATTAGTGCACCTTCTTTTGTGGCAATATATGCATATTAATTATCTCCATTTCCTTTATTTTGGCACCAATACGTCACTTTATAGTCAATTTCTAAAGGATTAGTGATTTGTGATCCTAAAAAAAGTTTATCTCTTTTTAATGTTGTTTCAACATTCTTAATGTTTTTCACATTTTCAAACAAAGATATATCCATTTTGCTTTGTAATATATCTCTAATACCTGTCTATTTATTTTTGATACTATTCAGTTAATTTCTACTCAAATTAATTGTACAACCTTTTTAGGTGTCTTCTATGTTATTAAAAGACTAAGTCCGTGCATCTACAATTCTTGGTTATTTTTCAAAAAAAACTTTACTTTCATAATTGTTTCTTATTTCGCTATGAAATATACCTAAACTCCCTAAATGACCAAATTTTGCTAGCATTTGATGAGATTCTTATCAAATTCTAGAGGATAAGAGGTTAATGACTTGAGAAAAAAGTTTGTTCATTTTATGTTAGAGTTTTATTTAATATTTATGTGTAGTTTTTAGTAAATGACTTTTTTGTAAGTGCATCTTATTATGCGGCTATGTACCTAGTATCTCTATTTTCCTAATTTCAGTACCATTTTGTCACCTTATAGTTAATTTCAAAAGGGTTAACAGCTTTCTATATGAAAAAAAAATTGCATGTCTTTTTTCATGTGAGTTTTAGTATTCTGTTTTTTGACGTTTTCAAACAATCATTCATTTGTTTTGCTTTATGACATACCTATAGTACCAATCTACTTCAATTTGATGCCATTCAGTCAATTTCTACTCAAATTGTAGACTTTTTTACCTGTCTACAATTCCATCTAAGATCAAAGGCGTTAGTCCACATTTTTTAGTTAGTTTCTTTTTAATTTCATAATTTTTTTTCTTATTTTACTGTATAATATACCTATACTTCCTATAAACCAAAATTTACTAATATTCAATGATATTCTTACCAAATTCTAGAAGAAAGAGGTTTACGACTTTGAGAAAAAAGTTGGATCTTTTTTTTATGTTAGTTTCCTTTAAGAGACATTAAATCATTGAGATTAACATAATATTTTCAAAAGTTATTGTTTAAAGTAGATCTAACCTGATACTAGTAATCCATGTAGTTAGAGTCTCACATTGATCTTTGATCGATGCATCTGGGACCTAACTTCAAGAGAGAAAGCATTTTGGAAGTTCTTATCAAATTTGTAAAGTCTTTTTGTCATTTTAGTTGATTTTTAATATTTTCCTAGGCTAAAATCTGGGACCTCTCCATTTGGAAGAGAGTCCAGCATTATGGGTGATGTAAGTTCTTTTGATAGATTAATATATTCAACTACATCTTGAAATCTACATTTAAACCAAGAATCTTTTTTGTTCAACGAATCAGCAAAGAAAATAGGATTTGAAATGAGCCCACCATCATCTCTTTCGGTATTAATTCATGGCACCAGACAACTCGAAGGTGTCAATTTTGCTTCAGGAGGATCAGGCATTCTAGATACTACAGTAAGCCTTTCATCCATTATTCTCATATATACATATATCAGCTCATTTAATTACAACTTACCTCCTGGATTCACAAATGTGTTTTTTTTTTTTTTTTTCTTCTCTTCGTTCTCGCCTTCTCGTATAACCTCTGCAGGGCCAGAACTCATCACTTTCCCTGAACACACAGATCGTGCAATTTATCGGTACTACCAAATCTGTAATCAAACAGATGGGCAGAAAATCTGCTGAATTATTCTTCTCCAAGGCAATTTTCATATTGAGCACAGGCAGCAATGACTTATTTCGAAATGTTGCCACATTTGGTCGTCAAAGCGAGACTCGTAGAAAAGTATTCATCAGTCTTCTTACCAAGCAATTCAAGTATCAGATCAAGGTCTCTTCTTTTTCTTTTGTTGTGCTTGGATATGTCACTTAAACATATGTTAGGTTGCCAAGGAACATTAATTGTTCGAGTCAAATCGAGGCTTCAATTCTTGTATAAGAAGAAAGAATGAAGTACACACACACACACATATATATATATATATATATATCATCTATTGATTGACTTTGCAGGTGTTGTATGGCCTTGGAGGAAGGAAATTTGCATTCATAGGACTCGGAAGCATTGGGTGTGTGCCATTAGTGAGGGCCAATTTTACCTCAGGTGGTTGTAGTCCTGACCTGAACATGCTAGCTAAAGAATTCAACGAGGCCACCCAGGAAATGTTGTCCAGGCTTACTTCGTCCTGCCAAGGAATGAAGTATTCATATGTTGATTCAGATGCCATTGGCTCTCTTATATTGGCCAAACTCCAACAATTCGGTGAGCACCAGAACTTCTACTGCTGTAATCAACATGTACATGCACCTGCGTGTCGTCTCTGCATGTGCTGCATCTCATGCATTTTGGGTTGTCGTCGGTTCAGGATTTGAGGAGGGCGAGATTGCGTGCTGTGGACGTGGAAGATTCAACGGGGAAGCCTTCTGCACGCCGGAGGCCACCCTTTGTTCCAACCGCCGACGCTTTGTCTTCTGGGACGCTGTACATCCAACACAGGCGTACTACACGGCGGTTGCGAAGTTTGCCTACGATGGCAACCGTACCGTCGCCAGACCAATAAATATTAGAAAGCTTGCTACGATTTGACCGGACATACAAAAGGTCTTCTTGATTTCTAATACTGAGGACTTCGATTGAATCGAACGTGGCTTCGATTAGCTGATCGGAGACTTTAGCACACGTACTGTTGCTGCTGGAAATAAGCATTTATTAATTATATAGTCCCTCTACATAATAGGCCTGGTCGTTCTGGTGCGAACCTGTTGGTAATATTTTGATTTTTAATTAATAACGTAGGAGCACCCATACCAATCTTACTCCCCATTCCTCACATCTATTAGGAAGGGAGAGGAGGGTCAATTCTAGTAGGATTATACCCTTATTCCTCCCTCCTCGAGTAAATATAGTGACAAGTGGAAGTAGGATTACCCTTAACTAACATTGTGTCATTAGTTAAAGCCTTATGATCATAGGAAATTAAGATTTGATAGCATTGCCTAGGGTGCAGCTTAGTAAGCTGTTAATAAAATATTTCCAATAAAGTTTGAAATAAGCATGATTTTTTGAGGTGTTTTATAAGTAGATTTTATCATCACAAAGCCCATGCATTCATTCTCTCAACCACCAAGATTCTTTTGTTAAGCAGATAAAAGTTGTCGATCGTAGTGACACTTCATAATTTCAAAGCACAATGTGATAAAGTAAAACAAGAAGCAATAAGTGACCATTTGGTTGGTTGGTTGTACGTCTAATGCCATGTTGGTTGGTTGGTTGGTTGTAATCAAAGAGTGTGATGTAATCCAATTGCATTCCTTCTTTGATCAAGATGTTTTGTTTATCAAATTACACATCATAATTCAATTACTACAACTAAGTGTAATCCAATTATATCAAAATTGATAGTAATCGTATTACAAAGTTCTTTGTAATTGTAGAAACCATTGTTGACACCATTACAATTGTCAAGATGATCACTAGAATTGATCCAATCATCGTCATAGTCACACCAACGATATTTGAGATAAGTGACCATTGTCAGAATTACTTTAACGATCATCGAAGAAGGTTTAGCCATTGTCGAAGTCACTCCAATGATCACCAGAGAAACTCCAATCATCAATAAAGTAACTCTAATCACTATCCAAGTTTCTCCAACAATCATCAAAATCACTCCAACTATCACCGGAATGACTTTGACCACAATCAAAATCATTTGGACAATCTCCATAGTTGTTCTTATCAAGGTGGAGTAATTCCAGTGATCATTGGATTGATTTTACTATCTATCTAATCAATTAAAAATTTTAATCACCTAAATATTGTAATTGATATGTAATCCATTTACAATGTAATTTAATTATATGTAATCGAATTACTTGTAATTTGATATCAAAATATGAGAGAGCACCTTGATGGCATAATGCTTGTTTTCACATAGTCAACCTAATAAAAGACCAAGGAACCCAAAAACGTAAAGCCGCAATCGAATAGCACCATCATAATGGTGATCAAAAGATATGCTAGCAACAGAGAAAGCTTGGATTCCAAAGAGGAAATATTTAAGAAAGAACACTTTCAAAAAATTGCTTTTATTCTCTAGAGAAAGCAGTAGTAGCTAAAGAAAACAGCTGAGCAATAAATAGTGTAATCAGTGAATAAGCAATATATCCTGCTCTAGAACATAGCAGAGAGTCGAAGATAATCTTTTGATTTTTTGTGAAAAAGAAATTAATTATGCCCTGATAATGTGAAAAAGAAAAGGAACAGAAGAATTACTAAATTTCCTAGAAGAGAAAATTTCACGGGGTTGAATCAATTAATGTGGTCTGTTCATCGGTTGGATCGGTCTGACGAAATAGGCCTGAAACGTGGTATTCATTGGTGTTCTTGTTGGTTTCCGGTTCAAGCAATTCACACCACCATGTCTAAAAACACTGGAAGAATTTCCATTTTTGAGACACTTTGCTACAATGAACCTTAATTTTATCAAGAACCATTGGCTAACATGTGGAATGATAAGTTGGTAGGGTATTTTTGTTATTATGTAGATGTTAATATATAGATTTTGTATTTTCATTTCAAATTTGTTCTTATATAGCAAACAGTAAAAAAGAATTATCTGTTATTTCCACTTTACATCTTGATTACATATGAAACATAAGAATGGAATAAAACTATTTCATTCCCTTCTATTTCAAATTCTATTCCAGAGTTCATTTCATTCCAACCTATTTTCATTCTAGTATATCGAATGCTGGGAATCAAGATAATGCTACAATTGAGTGCAAGATTCAAAAACCATTACATGAGGTGTTTCAAAAAAGTTTGCAAAAGATGACAAATAGACTACAATACAACTTGGGCTTCATTAATTCAAAAAAATACACTAGCTTAGTGGAAAGATTAATTCTACAACCAATTCCAAATAGCAACAAGAATATTACTTAAAAATTTTGATGTCAACAACGAGCAAGGTGGCAATGTGGACATGTTCTAATTAAGCACAACTACATGTATATGAATTTCAAGGTAAAATACTTAGAGTAGAAGCAGCATGCAACACGCAAACTTTACGTATACAAGCATGACAACGTGAGTTATACATCCTTGGGCAAGGTAGATGGTGTCTAAATTCTATACTTTCTAGGAGTGATGATGTCAGGGACAAAATGGTAAATTCGTTTTGAAGCAGTATATGCATTGAGAGAATCTTTCTTTTATGTAAGGTAATATAATATGGGATTTTTCTCATTTTATATATTCTATTGTTAATTCTTTCCCCAGAAGACATGCCACATGCATGTGAGTTAGCCATCACCCTTCCTATTCTACAGCTATCCCCATTATCATGCAACGTCATTGATTTGGTAAAGAAAAGATTTTCTAGTTATTTGGAATGTTTTATGTATGTTGATGAATATTGCAAAATGTCTAGTTTTCAGTCTTGCAACTTAAATTTCGTTGTGTTATAGCCAATTTAATGAATTTACGATGCCATGTTCAAAGTAAGGTTGTGTTAGCCTACAATGAAGCTCGATTACGAATTATTGAAGTATTTAAGTCTCATGCAAGTGACGAGTGTTTATCACGTAGGTTCTATTATACTTAACACCACTACACTAAAATAGATAAACTAAAAATAAGTTGTTTCATGCCATTAACAAAATAGCATCCCATTGAACAGGTTTTAAACGAAGTGTAGACACCCCAATTTTAAGCTCATTTGGCAGCAGGCTCCGTCGGTTGATGCTCTGGTCGCAACCACCAAAACCCTAGTCCACGTAGGTCCCAATCAGACCCACACTAGCCCACATGACCCAATAAAACACTAAAACCCATTAAAATTCACTGAAAAGCAAATAAAACAC
>JAMKQA010021520.1:0-15971 GCA_024699735.1 Posidonia australis | reverse complement strand
TTTTTTTTGTTTTTTCCTCAAACTATGCTTAGCTGGAGAAACATCGTTTGATTCTTCTTCTGGATATTTCAGGTTTCAGTTGGAGGCTCTCCTCTTTACAAGCTTGAGAGAAAGTTGGGGAAGGGGGGATTTGGTCAAGTTTTTGTCGGCCGTCGTGTCTCTGGAGGCAGTGAACGCACGTCAGGTCCTGGAGCTATTGAGGTATCTTAGCTGTGTAGGAATTTTACTTGAGCTTGGTGGTTTGATGGGGAGTGGAGGTAGTAGTGTATATCTCTTGTTTATTTACTAAAATTTTGTTCTTTCTGAAACCTACTATATTGCAGGTTGCTCTAAAATTTGAGCACAGAAGTAGCAAAGGCTGTAATTATGGTCCTCCATATGAATGGCAAGTCTACAGGTGGGTTGCACCATTTTTTTTTGGGTAACTTGAAATAAAAAAATGTTCTGCAAACCGTTTGAGTCAGCTGCCATAAATTACTCAGACTATCCATGTTTTTTTCCCAACTAACCTCAAATTATGTGACCACAGTTTTTGTGTGTATTTCGTATCTCCAATCCTGGTGCGTCATTTTATCTGTTTTTTTACTAGCAACCATGCTATAGGACATCACTGCAAACAGGGGATTATGTTACCACATGATGTGCTTGTGTATGTGGCAGTGTCATATAATAAGGATACAATACCGAGCTTTAAATTAATAAATAATTAAAATTTATATCTAGAAATAGTATCCATGTAATGTTTTTCTCTATCCAAGTTGAAGATGAATCGACCAGAACGACGAAAAACCCTAAGAATGAAGTAAATAAGTAAAAAGCAACAATCTAAGTTTGTAGTTTAGAGTGTAGGTTTCCTTCCTAGTAATTGAGGCATGTGATTCGTATTCCTAATTCCCTCAATTGCTTTATAAGGCAACAAACTCATAAATTTCTCATTTTCTAGGTCAAACATGCAATGCACCCTGCCTCATACATGGCCCCATATGACATGTTTAAAACCTTGTAACTTGTAACTAAGAATTATTCAGAAGTTCTTTCAAGATAAAGGTGGGATGACGACAAATATTTTTGTTATGAATAAACATTATTGAATTGGGACATCCAACTCAATACCAATTGATAATAAGCAGAGGTGTCCATCTAAATATTACTCGGATCCTTGCTTTCTTTAATGTGGGACTATTCTAACAATCATTTAAATAAAGATGCCACAGAATTGGTATGTTCTGAAGCAAGGAACCAAGCACCAAAACCAGCAAGCACAAAAAAGGAAACAAAAACAAAAGCAAATGATAAAGCACTCTCATACAGGTCAGAGGAGAAAAAGTATATTCCTCCAAGTTCCTATAGGAAAAAATGGCTGAACCAAAATTACTCACTAGACCAATACCCTTTACCTTACAGAGAATCCTGATACACAAATTCAGATTCACACTTCCAATAAGCCCCTAGTTTTATGAATGCACACTTAGCCTACCACTCTCTTCCAGCATTCCTGAAAGTTGGGAGGATCTTGTTATCACCTCATCCATCCAGAGCAATAGTCCTGAGCATGCTTTTCTAGCCAGATTCTCCAACAAATGGTAGAGATCTGTCCTTTGTTGCTTTGTCTTTTGTGCACCTCTTTTTCTTTTTTAATCAAATGAATATGGACTTACATGCCTGTCTCTGCATTTAACCTGTACTTGGAGAATGTATGAGTGACTGTGAAGAATGTGTACTTTACTGCTCCTGTGGTTGAAGCTTTTGAATGTCTTGTTACTTTGTATTTGCTGTTAATATTGAAATTATGATTTCCTGTAAAACAGCACTCTTGGAGGCAGTCATGGGGTGCCCAGGGTGCATTACAAGGGACGGCAGGGTGACTACTATGTAATGGTATGTTTTTTCTGCAGTCTTCGTTTTATGCCTGCATAGCTTGGACAAAACTATCCTGTACTTTTTTGTTTGAAGAATGATAACGTTTCTTACTTATTCTTTAAAACCCTGAAAGCTATACATGATCCTAGACAAGTCTAAGGTAGCGTTTGGAAATGTTTTTTTACACCAGCTATTGCGTTGAGCACTTATTGTCTAATAAGCGTTTCCAAACAAACCAGTTTATCGAACTTTTCTAAAAAAAATTAGCTGTAACTTTTTAGTTTATTTTAAGCTTTTGAAGTAGCTTTTAGAAAAGTTAATGGGTGTTAGGTTTTTGAAATTCTATGAATATTAACCATGGTTTTTCTAATGATATCCTTAAAAGTTGATTTTAATTACAACATGAACTAAGACAATGACGACGGCAGTGGTGGTGGTAGACGACGAAAGTGGTGGTGATCGATGGCGGTGGTGGTGGCCAACAGCGGCGATGGTGGTGGTAGGCGGTGGCGGTGGTGGTCGACAACAGCAGTGGTGGCTGATGGTAATGGTAGTAGTCGATGGCGACGGTAGTGGTGGTTGACGATGAACAACAACGAGGCAGCAGCAAGTGGACGACTGTTGGTAGCAATAGCGAGAGCAATATAGTCCTTTGATTAACTTCATAAGTGATTATTGGACATACAAACCAAACAAGTTTTTCTTTACCTCTATAAAAACTACAAAAAGTTAGTTTTTTTTTCAATAAGTTGCGTAAGAAAAAACGTTTACAAATGCAACTGAAGGATCAAAAGGAAAATTTTAAGAATTAAAGATTAAAAAGAGAAGGGATCTACAACAAAAAGTAATTCCCACCTCCCTTTTGTACCCCCCAATACCTAAAGGCAAAGTTGCTTAAAATAGGACAATAAAAGGCTTCCAAATGCGACCTTGTTATCGTAAATTAAACAATTGAATGGCGTGACAATCAGATGAAGTGGATTCCATCACTATTTAGTATGTATATTAGACCTGTCAATCGGGTCGTGTTGTGTACTTATTATGTTATTGTATTTAGCTTTTTTTTAACCAATATTTCTTGTATTTTGGAAAAATTATATTTAATTACTAATAATATAATAATTTTGAACATATATAAAATGTATTTGTATTTAATTTAGTAATAATATGCTTAATAATCCATTATCAATGTTAAATGTGTATTAATTGGGTTTGATTAGTTCTAATTGTGTTGAATCAGGTAGTCATTGAATCTAATTGTGTCAAAATAAAGTTTTGTTCATTACCCATAAATTACATAAATGTATCAAAATAGGTAAAAAAATTATTACTAAATTTTATTGTGTTGTCGTGTGCTGTCATTTCATGTAATCGTGTCGTGTCAAGAATTGACAAGTCTAATGTATATATGTATGTCTGATAAAATATATGTGTAACTAGTTGTGGCTTTCTAAGTTGAGAAGCTTTATCTTCAAAACCTAGTAGCTATTCGTCAGGCCTTTATTTCTGTATTTGGGAATATTTCTTATGTTATTTGATCGGATTGCTTGTTTAATTAGGTACTTTCTATGTTTCTCAATGTAATAATTATTTTTTGCCATCAATGCAGTTTTCTAATCATTTCTCTAATTGTATTTGCAGGTGATGGATATGTTAGGTCCCAGTTTATGGGATGCCTGGAATTCCTCTGGACAAGCGTAAGCATCTCTGCACGTAACCTAGTGTCGGTTTCATTCTCATGATTTTGTGTTTGTTTTGAAATGGAGGCCTTTTTTAGGAGCTCAGTTTTTTATCACTAATGGTAGCATTAGTGCTCCCACAAGCTTTGTCGAAGGACTCCTTGCAGGCCTGTCATTATGTTTAACAATGTGTTTAGTAGTCCTATGTTGGGCACTTGGGCTCAAATTGATCTTCTGAAGTTGTGTCTTTCATAGATAGTAAGCATATGAGCCTAAGGTAGACATGGAATTCGGGCCGGGCCGACCCGGCCCGACCCATGGAACAGGCGGCCCGACCGGGCCTGGCCCGGGTCGGGCTGGCCGCAACAAGTCATGGGCCCGGCACGGCCCATGGCCCGCATCTGGGTCGGGCCGGGCCCACGGGCCGACTGCAATTTTTTTCCACTGTGCGTGGGCCGGCCCGGCCCGGCCTGGACTGCTTTGTGGGCCAAACTGGGCTTAGTCCGCCGGCCGGGGCGGGCCTGCCCATTTGGCCTGGCCTGCGAGTGATTTTTCTGGGCCCAGGCTGGGCCGAGCGGGTCTGGGCCGGCCCGGCCCGTTTTCCATGTCTAGCCTAAGGCACAGAGCTAGGTGGATTCCTCATGTTGTCCACAATCCACATGGATATGTTTGTGTGTTTTGGTTTCTGTTAGTTTGTAATAGACGCTGTTTGAGAACTTAAAATTTCAACTTGCAAGACAAGGTTTCTTTTCATAATTTTCTACATGGCTTGCACGAGGAGTGTGCGAGTCACTCGTACATCAACTTTTTAAACTTTTGAAACAGTGGTCCATCCCTGTGTGTGGCACTGATATGCTGCCTTTTTTTCGGTTTTTTTTGTGAACTAAAAGGACTTCTAATTATAAAAAGTACAGTGATAGACATATTTAGAAAAAAACACTTAACTAATGCATATGATGAGATATGATTGATTGTCGTTTTTTGTTTGACATTATTGTTTCAATGCAGAATGTCATCAGAAATGGTAGCTTGTATCGCTGTTGAGTCAATCTCGATCCTCGAGAAGATGCATTCAAAAGGGTAACTTTCTTCAAAATGACTATATATAATATTTTGTTATCTAGGATATTTAGAGTTCCTTTTCTGTATGATCATTGCAGTTTTGTTTCTGTCCTTCATTTTACAATTATAGAAACACTTTTAGTTTCTGTTGTTTCTATGTTATGTTTGTATTTTTAAACTTCAACTTGTGGCTGATTAGCTATGTTCATGGAGATGTCAAGCCTGAGAATTTTCTACTTGGTCAACCATCTACAACCCAAGAAAAGAAGTTATTTCTTGTTGATCTTGGATTAGGTGAGGATTTTCTTGTCATTCTCAATGTTTTTGGTTCTGTCCAGAATCATTTAGCGCCTGCCTGTTTGCCTTTGATGTTCACTCAACTGTGATTCCTTCACTTTATTGCAGCAACAAGATGGAAAGAGAATTCAAGTGGGCAACATGTTGAGTACGATCAACGTCCAGATGTATTCAGGTAGGCTGTTCCATTTTCTCATAAAGAAATTCTAGTATTTCTGTGTAACATCGGTGGCAATGAAATTTCTGAAAATTTTATTCTTTTGCAGAGGAACTGTTCGATATGCTAGTGTTCATGCACATTTGGGTAGAACTGCTAGTAGAAGAGATGATCTAGAATCCCTTGCATACACTCTCATTTTTCTGCATCGAGGCAAGTTGCCGTGGCAAGGTTATCAGGTAAACAGACTGCAGAATGCTTCATGTGTTATTAGCAAGACTTGGATATTGTACCAATATACATGTTCACTCTCATCTTGATGCATACTTGTTTGACTTGTTCCAGGGAGATAATAAGTCCTTTTTGGTTTGTAAGAAGAAGATGGCAACATCCCCTGAAATGCTATGTTCTCTTTGCCCTGCACCTTTCAAGCAGTTTCTGGAGAATGTTGTCAATATGAAGTTTGATGAAGAGCCTAACTATTCCAAACTGATATCTCTATTTGATGGTTTAATTGGACCGAATCCTGCTGTTAGGCCAATCAACACTGAGGGTGCTCAAAAGGTAATGTGTTATCTTCTGTATGAACTTTGTAATTAAAAAAAAGGCTAAATTTTCTATAAAGAGTTTGTTTTACTCTGGAATATTTATTTTGCAGATCATATATCAGGTTGGCCAAAAACGTGTAAGATTGACAGCTGAAGAGGAAGATGATGGCCAACCAAAGAAGAAGGTCCGGTTAGGGGTTCCTGCCACACAGTGGATATCTGTTTACAATGCAAGAATGCCCATGAAACAGAGGTACAAATTTTTATCTGCTGTTTTTCCATTTCTTTTTTGGGGGAGGATTCTTTTAGAGCTTCAAGGGGCTGTTGATTGGCAGACTTGGGTTTAATTTTTTCTTTTTTTGTTTTTTTTCTTCATATACTTCTTGTCTAAGTGTTTTTATTTTTGTACAGTTTGTTTTTGGATTTGTCATATATAAATGACAAGTCCTATCGTTATTCGAGAAAAAAAAAGAAGCTGATCCAAGTGCTCGGCTAAAAAAGGAGTATGATTCACAGTGATTTATATTACAATATTTGTTAATTCATTGAGGGGTCTTATAGTCATGTGATCCTTGATTGGTATGCAATCTAGGCAAGGATACATGGTCGGAAAAGGGTCTAGATGGTCATGTAATTTATTCACCCCAACACTATCTCACTTAGGCATTTAGCCCAACTAGGCTTCTTTTATTTAACAGATGTAACTATATGATTACAGTAGTTATCATGTTGCAATCATTTCAACAATGTAATCATATTACTATTTCATAAAATACAGTAATGTAAACCATATTTGTTTGGTTGCCCATTTATGCATCTTGGAGTAATAAGCAAGTGAGGTGTTTTAATGTCTAGCCATTTATTAATTTTACGTACTCGGGCGACTCTCCTTCCTCCAAGGCACCGACCGCCTCTTCCTACCACTCCAGTGGCCATTCCAGTCACTCTAGGGGTGTTTTCCGACCACTCTGTATCTTCCCTCATTTCTTTCTTTTCCATATTTAGAAATGTCATTATATTGTATTTAGATCTCGCTAGTTTTTTGTATATTCTAGTGTTTTAGTGTTTAATTGAGTTTAGAATGGATATGTCAATGTGTAATTGCATATAATAATATATTATGTAGGGGGAAAAATCTGGAATTTCTTTTTTTAATTTATTTATGATGTGTAGGCATTGCCTAGGCGACTGCCTCGGTGCCCAAGGCACTCAAGCTTATTGTGTGGATGCCTTGGTGTCTTGATAACCTTGATGCAAATAATATTTGACTGTGGCATGAGAGATGCGGAATTGAGTTTAAACCTGCAAATTTCTACATGTGTATGTCTATTTCTATATCAATTATTATTCTGCTGCTTACGGTGTTAGCTTTATCATTTGAGTTAGATACCATTACAACGTGGCCGATGCACGATTAGCACAGCATGTGGAGAGGGGAAATTCTGATGGTCTTCTTATTAGTAGTGTTGCATCGTCTTCCAATCTATGGGCCCTCATTATGGATGCTGGAACTGGTTTTTCTTCTCAAGTTTATGAACTCTCGCCATGCTTTCTGCACAAGGTTGAATTTTCAAAGCTGGTTACCAAATACCGATTGTTATACTTCAACCATTCTTAGGATGTATTTTAATTATTTATTTTGCAATGCCATTTGCAGGAATGGATCATGGAGCAATGGGAGAAAAATTACTACATTAGTTCTATTGCTGGTGCAAATAATGGAAGTTCACTTGTTGTGATGTCTAAAGGTGGTTAGTATTTATCCTTTATGTTGCTTAGTTTGCTCTGTATCCAAGGAAAGCACAAACACTTCTAGATAGATGTAGTGTCTCTGTCTCTGTCTGTGTCTGAGACATTTGACCTCATACAATGTCCGTCAGATTAAGGGAGAAACTGTCCATTGGAATGGATTTGTTGATTAGTGTGTTCGATCATTCACCTTCTTCTTGTACTGTTAATCATCCTTTCACTTATCTTCGGTTACATTGTGTTTTCATCTAGTGTTTTACTCTCTTGTATATTGCTTGTTTTCATTAATACACATATATTCAGGTTTTTGTGGTGTCCTGTTGCAAGTCATAGTTTTTTTAGATGTGTTGTCTGTCTTTAAGAATTGCTGTTTCAACATGTTTGTACTTCATAAATTGTAATTCATGTTACCTAACTCGTTCCAAAATCTAGTGCCTCTCTTGTATTTAGTATGTATATTCAGTTCACTGTTGCTTCCTCTGATAAAGTTATCAGAATTTTTTATCATGAAATAAGCCTTCTATGTAGAAATCATTATCTAGACTTTCCTTGAATAATTTTCTGTCATGACTATTTTATTTCTTATTCTTAGAGCTTAGTATCATATATTGTTGATACTTGCTTTCTAATTAGAATTGCACTCAATGTTCAGGCTGCCAATTCACACAACAGTCATACAAAGTTAGCGAGTCATTCCCATACAAATGGATAAATAAGAAGTGGAGAGAAGGATTTTATGTGACCTCAATGGCGACTGCTGGTAGCAGATGGGGCATTGTCATGTCTCGAAATGCTGGTTTCAAGGATCAGGTCAGTTGGTCTTTGCTAGTAGTGCATTTTTAGTGTTATGATTCTGGAAGAGAAGAATACAAGATATGAAAGCTACAAACACCAAAGGTTTATTGATCACTTGCTGAAAACATGTAGGAACATGATTCTGCATTT
Organism: Posidonia australis; assembly: GCA_024699735.1. Lineage (NCBI taxonomy): Eukaryota > Viridiplantae > Streptophyta > Magnoliopsida > Alismatales > Posidoniaceae > Posidonia > Posidonia australis. Next base: position 7,674 of record JAMKQA010021520.1, on the reverse strand, counting down.
TTATGATTCTGCATTTTTAGTGCCTTTGGAGATGTTCTGGTTTGAATTACAAAATTTGGTGATGAAGATGAAGTCAAAACATGATTTTGATCACTTGCTGAAAATTTGTTATTGTATTTGCATCTCTGTTGATGCAGATAAAGTTAAAACAGATTCGCATTGAAATTTGGTCCAATGCACCTAAGTTTTCTCAGGATAATTTCTGAAAGCATTGTGAACATTTTGAACCTCTTTGAAATGTTAATTTAATGTTGATAATAAGATTGAATTAAGTATGTCTCACAAAAAGAATCCTAATTGGATTAAGATAGTTCTCACTAAACTGCTTTAGAATTGCACTTTTCATCCAACTCTCCCTTCTTTTTACGGGCATTACTTGCAAAGTCCTAGGTTCCTACAAATAATGCAAAAAATACCTCAAGTAGCATCATTTATAAATGGAAATAGATAAATAGGAGAATCAAATATGTAACAATTATATGCTCAATAATAATCAAGTAGTTCATATGTTCTGTTGTTAAAGATATAAGTTCAATGTTCTTTTTTTTAAATGGCCTTTACTCAAGATTTTTCTTGGATCTTTAAGCTCAGTAGATGAATTACACATTGAGATGTGGATCAATGGCCACTGATCCTCATTTTCTGCTTTTTGATTGTGTACCAGTACTACAAACTTTTAATTACACAGAACCTACAGTGAGACAATTCCAAAACTAGAATAAAATGCTATATTGCATCATTCTTGTTTCTTTTTTATAATATTATTTGGGACTAATGGTAAATCATAGTTGTTTCCATGGCTTTGGTATACTTTTTTTGTCATTTGTTTCACGTTATCTTTGCATGATCAGGTGGTCGAGTTAGACTTCTTGTATCCAAGTGAGGGTATCCACAAACGTTGGGATCATGGTTACCGGATTACTTCAATGGCTGCCACTTGGGATCAGGCTGCCCTTATTTTGAGTGTGCCTAAGCGCAAAGTCGGGGATGAAACTCAAGAGACCCTTCGTACCTCAGCTTTTCCAAGTTCCCATGTTAAGGTAACTTCCACATAGTTTTCATGAATCTTCCTGGCTCGTGTATCTCATATAATCCTTCTGAAGACCAGTTTTAAACTAAAATCAAAAGCATCCTACAAAATCTTGACAGGTCCAAGAGATTGTTTTCACTGCTATGTTCATTTTACTTGCAACTTTGTTTGTAACACCGAATTTATATTGCAAACTTGAAAGATTCTTTCTTCGCTGGTTAGCATTGATTTATCTATTTATTTTAGCTATTACTATGTGGAACATTTGTACCATCCTCTGCAGCTTTTGTTGGGATCTTACTGGCCATTTTGTTGGTTGTAGGAAAAGTGGGCCAAAAATCTATACTTGGCAGCGGTATGCTATGGTCGCACTGTTTCTTGATTATTACCACCTATGATTTCTCAAGATTTGATGAGAGATTTCTTCAAGCAGCTGCCAACTTTAATTTATGTCAGGTGTAGTTAGTAAAGCAAGTATGGCCACTGCATTATTTTGCTATTTTGAAAATTGTATATGTCCAGAATTGGTGCAAACATCAAGTAGCTCCAATGTAAAGTGTATCATTTGTTCTCTAGTTGCAGCTAAACTTCTTTATCACTGACGTATTCAGTAACTACCATATGATGTCAGCATCTTTCGTTAATTGCAAGTTACATGTGCGTCAGCCTTATTATGGTGGGTGTGCCCATTTATGGCGCAATCACGAAGGTGCATGATCGATATAATAATGAACCTACTAAACATTGTATTAGGTTTAGGGTCCCAAGTTTCCATTAGCTTTTTTGAAAAACGTATGATGGATGAAAATATTTGTATTTCTAGGAAAATACTCTTTTTCTACAAGCCAACAAAGCTTGTTTAATGGAGTGAGGTCATTGTGCAAGTCAAATTCCCATCCATGAGCCAACAAAGCTTGTTTAATGGAGTGAGAGATCTCTATTCAAGTCAAATTCATGTACAATGCACTCTTTTAGAAGTTCTCCTTTAAAACCTTTAATGAACAATAAAACAACACGAACATTCAAAACGAATTCACTTATACACAATGATGTTGTATGAAGTATATTACAAATATAATAACACAAGTAAAACAATGACACCTGCAAGGATACTTGTAAAGAACAACAAAAACTTGTGTATAGTGCGTGCTATTAACGTATGAACTCGAGCTTCACTTAAACATCAAGGAAGGTATTATGAATGTAAATAATGAGCTACCACTTTCGTCATGCAAGTGTTGAAGTTTCAACTATGATGCGTGTCCACTAAGTTGAGTTCGACCAATATGAGGTAACTCTGAAGGTGGAAGCAGAGCTGCTTCTTCATCCATGGAGGAAGCAAGAGTTGAAATGATGCCTTCATTGTTTTCTGCATTGTCACGATGATTACTGTCATCTGTGAGAATGCCAATTGATTTCTTTTCCAGCCTCCAATCCTGCAAAACGACAATCCATATCTCAGTCATGAAATGCTGAAAGCTCTGAAGTTCTCAAACATTTCCTGATAAATAGTTTGCTGGTCTCAAAGATAGTACAAGATTACCGACCGCAATTATATCAAAGAAGTATGGCAACGTCTCCTTACATACTAACTGTCTAGGTCATGGATAACGTGGTGTCGGATGATGTTTGTTTCTTCTCTGATAAGCACATACCAGTAAATTTATTTCTGACAAATTTCTTAACCAGTTCTTGTCTCTGACAAAGTTCCTCATGCGGTTAATCTAAGCATCCAGCTTCTTGATCTCATACTATTTGGTTTATATTTACAATGAACTGGATTATGGTTGATATGGTGATGGAGAATGTGGATATGATCACAGCATGAAATTAATAGAGAAGTACAATTAACTTTTGTATTATCAAAGGAGAAAAAAAACTAAAATTTGGATATCTTGTTACCCTTGTTGTCCTTTCTGTTATGTTCTCTACAGGAGGTTGATTGGCTACATTTACAGCCTCAGCCTTCAGATAGTTGTACATGACAACGCCACTTATAGCTGCAGAGAATAAAGTATAAATAGATTGATTAAAAAACAGTGCAGTTGCAAATTCAGTCTCTTTCTTAGAGAGCATAAAGATTTACCAATGGCATAACCAATAATATTAAGCCTAGTAATAGTTGATTCAGGGAATACAACTGTTGAGAGTGCAATAAGTATCCAATCTTTCAGAACTCCAGCAACACGGATGGTAACTGCTCCAGTTCTCCCAATCACTAGAAATACCGCAAAGTTCAAGGCAAGAGCGCATAATGCATTAGAGAAAAATATCCAGAAATTGAATTGGATCTGTGAAACCTCCATTCTTGGCTGCTCTAACCAATACCAAGGAATAAATAAAAAAAGGAAACTGCAAAAAAATTGCATATTTAGAATACAGTCAGGTAGAAAATTGACAGTTTATGGACTAAGCTTAAAGGAAGAAATGAGACTCTGTAAAATAAATTTGTAAAACTAGGCTGCAGATAATGGAATGAGGACAATATGCATTTTGCTACACTCTACGTCGTGTCAATATCTACTGAGGCCACTATTCACCACTAAGTTTGGACATGCCTCCACTTTGAGCCCTACGTGTTATGTGTTATGGATGATATGTCATTTCAAAGAATATCTGCAACAGTTTTCCTAGAGAAAGACTATTAGAATTTTGATACTGAAGATACAAGCAAATAGTGTTGAAGTATTAGTCATTAAATCAGGAAGAATGTTCTAATATATAGACATGCAAATGAAGATTCACATCCAAGTATAGATATGCCTCCACTTCGAGGATTCCCCATTATGATATCATCAAAATAAAGTTAAAGAAGATCCAGTATATTTTCCCTAGAGAAAGACTGTCTGTCTGTTCTACACTGAAGGCAGAAACAGATAGTGCTGGAGTGGTAGTCAAAAAATGGAGGAAGGATGTTCCAATATATATATACATGCAAGGAAAGAAATGATGATCTTAAAACAAGGGAGAGTACAACACCATTCCATTTATAAATCACCATGATAAAGGTTTTGGTTTTTTGCTAACTCAATCTCAAAGGTGAAAAACCAAGTTAAGGTCAGCACGGCTATTTAAGTATTATCTTTCTACCTATATCAGAGAACACAGACACCTTCCAGAAGATAAGGAATAAGTGATGACAAAACCTTCCACATTCTACACACCAACTGTTTAGGTTGGCTTAGAGCATTTGAAAGTTATCTAGACTCGAGTATATAAGTATAAATATTTCCAGGATTCTAAAACAACCGTAGCACATTGGAATGCCACTTCTATAGTACCTGCAAGGGGCTATGTAATACAAACTTGTGACCGGATTTAGGGTCAGGCCCTTCTTTTGGATGAGAACTTGAGTTAGGACAAGCCTGAGAGCTTCTGCAAAAATGCCTGTCACCTGGAAGAGTGTGCCTACTACATTAAAATGGATCTCCCCATATGAAGAAATGACAACCCCAACACTGATGAGAAGCATGATTAAGAAGATGTCGCATCTTAGCTTGTCAGTGCCACATATGATGGCCATGAGGAATGTTGCCACTGGCACTGCAGCATGATTGAAAATGAGCAGCTCATTAGTAAATTGATCGATTGACAATAGAAAGTGCAGCATAAAAAGAAAGTGCAGCATAAAAGGAAATGAATACTTACTCAAGGATTTGAGCATTTGAATAAAAGCCACAGAAATGTACAAGTAAGCAGTGTTACCAAACCTGCAATAAAGGAGGCGCTCATTGCTTCTTATAAGCTTTAAAACTGAAACAATAATGCAGGCCAACATGATTAAAATAATAAGCACAAAAATGAAAAAGCGCCGGAGGGGGGGTGGGGGTGTGGGGTGTGTGTTGTGCTGGGTGCTTTTCCAAATTGTTTGATCCAAGTGCTGTAAAACTGATAGTCAAAGAGAGGTATTCAAATGCATGGCATGGAATGATGTAAATGGAAACAAAATGACATGAATGAATCTATAAGAAGAGAGAACCCATAATTCATATATATATGAGACTGAGGTACTTACCAAAGACTAGCTGCAAAGAAAGCACTGATTGGAATCACACAAGTTGCATATCTGTAAAAGCACAAAGTACATTATGTAAACGTGCGGTAGAAATTGTAGAAAAGGCATTTTTGGATTACTTACATCCGGAAAGTCATTTGGACAGGTGCGACAACCTGTGATGTCAATAAATTAGAAGTCATGGAAAAACTCATATAAATTCAATAGCATACATGATTGGCATTTCCTAGAATGCTACAATGAGGCTAGTAATGACCCCATGCAACCTGAGGATTTGCATGCACAAGTTATCTTATGATCTTCTGGAAGCAACTTGTTGCACTTAATATTTGGACTGTATTCAAGGCTGGAAACACTGAAAACTATACACTCAGTCAACATCACTATGTTGCTGGACACAAAGTTGAAATTTTTGTCTATGGTTTTTCATCAAATTCTTTTTCTTTAGTTCATTGTGTGCTCATCATTAGAGGGATGTACAAACTACAATGCAGACGTGCAGAAATTACAATCAAATACAAAATAGATGGGGTTGATCACATACCTTAGATATTCGGACGAGAAAGAAAGCAACTGTGCCAGAAAATCCCATGTGAATCATAGTGAGTGTTATGGGAAATGGAAAATTGAAGTACTTTGGAGATAGTACCCACTGCAAGAACATAGTGATGTGGATCACAAGATCGTAGTAAAAATATATTTTTGTTATAGAAGTAATCATGTTCTAGAATCATTATCACAACTGTGCCCGACATGGCCCAGGCCCGACAATCCTATCTGTGGGCCGTGTCGAGCCTAAGGGTCAGGTCCGCAAAGGCCCATTTAATAGACCCAATTTGGCCCGTGAAACAGTCTGAGTCGGGCTAGACCGGACCGAGTCGGACCGGTCCGTCGGCAAAAATTTTAAAAAACAAAAAAAAATACAAGGCCGTTTAAAAAACAAAAAAAAAGAATACAGGGTTGGGCTCATCCTGGCTCGTTTAAAAAACAAAAAAAAAAAAGAATACAGGGCCGGACAAGCCCAGCTCGTTAAAAAAAAGGAATACAGGGCCGGACTGAGCCCGACCCTTTTAAAAAACAAAAAAAAAAAAGAATACTAAGCCGGACTGAGCCCGGCCTATTAAAATTTTAAAAAAAAGAATACAGGGTCAGGCTCAGCCCAGCCCTTAAAAAAAATAATAATAATAAAGGTGCAACGGTCCTTTTACATTTAACCGTTTGACAACGGCTAAATTGTAAAAATAAATAGCAACGGCCATCTCATTTTTTTTATATATTTAAAAAAAAAAAAACTTAAAATCCACTCCATTTACCCTATAAATACCCCCCACTCAATTCATTTTTCTTCACAACTCAATCTTCTCTTCTCTACTACAACTTTCTCCTAACTTTCAAGTGCAGATTTCGCTGTTTAACTTTGAATTTCGCTCCGTCTTCTACTCTCCAGTCTTCACGCGACACCAGTTGAGCCAACATCAAAATTTCTCTACTTCTAATCCCTCCAAATTCTTTACTTCTAACCTCTCCATTTTTGAGTTTTGTTTTTGTAGGTTAAGGATTTTATTATTTTATATTCATTTTTTATATTAAAATGGAAAATATTGGTAATGTTGGTAGCCATGACTATATCCCTAGTATGGAGTCAGATCAACCTAAGTCTACTCTAACACATACTACACAGTCCACAGTCACTAAAAAAACCTAGAAAACAAAGTTCTTAGGTTTGAGAGCACTTTACAATAGACCATGTAGATCAAACTAGGTGTTACTGTAATTATTGTAATACTACATACACATGTCCTAAAGGAGGAGGTGTAGGTCATATATCTAAACATTTAAAAAAATGTATACCTAAACATAATAAAGATGACAATACAGATTTAAAACAATCGAAATTACAAGTACGATCTAGTAGTATAATTAATTGGAAATATAATACAGAAGAAGTTAAGGGAGGAATAGTAAATTTATAGTAAAAGACGAACAATCATTTTCTTTTTCTGAAAATAAAAAATTTGAATCATGTATGCAAAATTATTTAAATCCGCAGTTTAAAAGTTTTTCTAGAAATACAATAAGAAATATAATTTATAAGCATTTAAAAAAGATAAAAAAGATTTAATTAGAATATTTTTTAGTGTATTATGTAAAATATCATTAACATTTGATGTTTGGACTGGTACAAATAATTTTCCATATTTATATTTAACTACACATTAGACAGACATAGAATGGAATTTACAAAAAAGATTAATTGCTTTTAAAGTTTTTGATCATCCACATACTGGTAAAGCTATATCAAATATGATAGAAGATATTGTTAAAGAATATAACATATTTTTTAAAATAAATACAATATCATTTAATAATACATCTAATAACAATGTTGCAATAAAATTATTAAGAAAATATATAAAACCAATATTAAATGGTGAATTATCTCATTGTAGGTATTGTTGACACATCTTAAATTTAATTATACAAGATGGTATAGAATGTATTAGACCTTATATAGAAAATATTAGAAAAGTTATTTTATTTATTCAAACATCAGCTAAAAGATATCAAGAATTTAGACATGTATGTGCACAAAATGGTTTAAAAACTAGAAAATTTAAGTTAGATGTTC
>JAMKQA010021519.1:0-20156 GCA_024699735.1 Posidonia australis | reverse complement strand
CATGCCAAATCAAGGAGAAGTGAAATCAAAGGAAAAAAGTTAATCCGAGGGTCAAATGTAGGCATTGTTAATGCCGCTTTACTGTACGCCCTTGGGCGATGAGGAAAATCGTGAAAATTGTGAAATCCTCGGAAAGCATCTCGCAAAACAACAAAAATTGGGGTAAATCCGAGAAAATCAAAAAGGGGAAAATAATCCTTGTTTCGGGACCATGTCAGCTTTGTAAGCCTTTTACTGTACGCCCTCGGGCGATGGAAAACCAAAACAAATGAAAACTACGGAAAACAGAGGAAAACCCAGAAAACGAGGAGAAAACAAAGCTCGAAACAAAGCTAGAAAAGCGTGCACCAAGCAAGTAAGAAAAAAGGAAAAAATCGTGCAAAAAGATGTGAAAATATACAAAATGCAAGTGTGAGTGCAAATCTGAAGAAGTCTAGGGGGTTTTGTGTAAAAAGCCCAAATCCGAGGAAAACTGACATTTAGAAGCCCAAATCATCAAAAATACATAGGAAAACACATTCCATGCATGTATGAAGAAATCTGGGGTCAAATGTGCATCCCTAGTCAAAATGAAGTTCTCTAGGGGATAAAATGTAATTTACCCACTAATGCATGCAATGCAAATCAATTCAGCATAAAATTAGGGTAAAGATGCAATAAAATGTCTCAGAAATGATCTAGGAAGTTTCAGGGGCGAAATGGTCATTTTACCCCTGAAAACAAGCAATCAGAGTAAAATCAATGAAGCATAGGGGCTAAACTGCAAAAACAACCAACAAACAAAGCATTCCAAGAAGTTATGAAGAAATTCAAGGGCAAAAATGTAATTTTCACTAAAAGTAAAACATTCCGAAGAAATCCAGTGAAATCAGAAAGCTAAAATGCAATTAAACCATGAAAACAAGCTTCTGGAATGTTTTAAAACAAATTTAGGGAGTTTATATGCAATTTTCATAGCAAAATAAGCCTTCTGAAAGAGTTCTGTAAAACACAGGGGCCTAAATGCAATTTGTCCAATGAAAACATGCTTCTGGAAAAGTTTCACAGAGGTATGAGGGCTAACATGCAATTAAACCATGAAAAACAACTATCTCGAGAGTTTTTGAGTTATGTAGGGGCTTAAATGCAATTTTCACAAAGAAAATGAACTGTCAAAAACATTTCGAAGAAGATCAAGGTCATCAATGCAATTTGCTTGAAGCAAAACACATTTTATAAACTCTGGAGGGCTTTTATTAAAGTTTTAAACTCAGAAAACATTAATTTAAAAGTTCAGGGTAAGAAATGTAATATTTTCAGTTAAAACTTTATTCGAAACATTTTGGAAAAATGATAGAAGGACCTAGATGTAATAAAAGGACCAAAAAGTAATTCTAGAAGGACCTACTTGCAAGAAAAACATAAACTCTGGATTTTATTCAAATAAAACGTTTTAAAATGTTTTTTAAATGAAAAAAAAGAAACGACGGTCCCCGGCGACGGAGCTCGCCATCGCCGACCACTAGAGGGGGAAAACAAGGCCTTCCCATGGTTCGATCTTAGATCAGACATCACGAGAGGCAAGAAGGAGAAGAGGGGAAGACATCCAACGGACTGGATGGGCGATCCAATAGCTGGAACGTCCTCCCCACCTACCTCGTCGTCGAGGTGCTCTGGCGATGGTCTTGAGGAGGCTCGCGATGCTCGAGGCGACGACGCAGTGTTCCTGTGCTCTAGGAGGCTTCGCAGCGTTTAGATGAACCTCCTCCCTTCCTCTGGAGCAAGATGGAGCAGCGGAGGAGCTTTTGGCGAGTGGCGCGTTGGCTACCGGGAACTACGAAGCGGCGATCCAAGGAGCTAAGGAGCTCGAGGGAGGCAAGCGAAGGGGGAGGGAAGACTCGGGGGTTCAGGAAGCCTCCTGGATTGCCTCCCCCACCTCTGTCGTCGGAGAATCGGCGACAGTGGGGCACAGAGGAGCTACGGAGGCCAAGGGATTGCTCTGGATCCCTTGGAGGCACTCCGGAAAGAGAGGACAGGCTAAAGGATTATAATACAGAAAGAAAGAAGAAGAGGAAGTTAGTGGGTATACCTAAACGGAGGTGGCTCGTCAGAGCTCTGAAGCGACTGGTCTCCTCCTCTGCGACAGCTCTGGCTCTACTCTTCTCTTCCTTGCACTCAATTCTCCACTCTCAAGTGCTCTCCGGGTTTCTTCTTTTTTTTGTCGCAAGCTCTCCTCTTCCTTTTATAGGCCACTGGAATCCAACAGAACATTCTGGAAGGGCGTGCGACACACAACCAACTGGCATAACCACCTCCGACCACCTTTATGCCAGCTCAGCAGACAGCGAACGGCTGTCCCCCACGCGCTCCGGTCTACTCCCTTGCTCGCCGACGGAGATGGACGGCGATCTTGGCTTCTCTGGCGAGCTATCCGACGGCTAAGGGAGCTCTGACTTCATGCTGCACTAGCGGCTCGAACCACATTGATCAATTCTATGATCCAGTGGCTGATTCGTGTGGAACTTGGTGATGGAGAATGGGTTCAGTGAGATGTGGTGAATTTTGGCAAACTTTGATTAAATGAAGAAAAAAAAAAGATGGTTTAATGTGGATGAATAAAATGTTGGTTTCAATTGGACTGAAATGTTGATTTGATTAGACTGAATGTTGGCTAATGTTATGGGCTTTGGGCCAAGATGGACTCAATTGGGCTAAATGGGCCTAAGTGGGTTTCATGGGCCCAAATGGGTTCAGATTGGGTTTAGTGGACCTATGTGGGCCTTGTGGGCCCACATGGGCCCAATTAGGGTTGAATGGGTCCAAATGGGCTAAATGGGCTTCCATGAAGTCAATTAGGCCTAAGATAGTCTTGTGGGCCCAAATGGGCTCAACTAGGATTTAATGGGCCTAAGTGGGCTTTCATGGGCCCAATTGGGTTTCCATGAATTAAATGGCCTAGGTTAAGTCAAAACTCAGCCACCACATCCCCATCCTGCAAAATCAGAAAATTGTTGTTTCAACACCAGTGAATTGGATGAAGTCCCCAAAATCATCAAAACTGGGAATATCAAAATCCCCTCTGCCAACAAATTCTGAAGACTTAACAGCACAATTCCAATCCCCTCCAAGAAACCAATGGGTAGTGGTAACAACTCCCAAATTTAGTAAGTCCACCCACAGGTCTCTCCTTGTGCTCCTCTCACAAGAAGCATACACATAGGTAAATTGTTCAGATTTCCCAAAGGAGTCCTTCACTAAGAAGGTGGAAGCTTATCCTGACTCCCCAATATTTTGAAGAGTGAGCGAGTTCTTCCAGAACACCTAGATTCTGGATCCAGATTCAGAGTTAACCCAGAATTCATCCATGAGAAGTTGCCTGCAAATACCAGCAATCTTCTCCTCCCCTACCATGGGTTCAAGAATGCCAACAAGCTCAACTTTATGTTTCTTGATCAGACCGTTCAGATGAGTAACAGTGGGGGAATTTCCTATCCCCCTGCAATTCCATATAATTGTATTAAACATAACTCTCACTATCAGAGAGGTATGATTGACTGAAGAACTTTGAAGAGGACCCAGTCTTGTTCCTAAGGTTGTACCTCTTAGTATATGAGTTAGTTGTTCTTGGTTTTTTTTCTTAGTGTCCAGTGTCATACCCCCATCCTCAGATACCGTCTCTGGAATCCTGGACCTAGAATTTGACACATATCCATCAGCACCATCCAAAGTCTCCTCTGAGTGCAAATCCATCCCAGGAACCCATGATGGGTCATTTGATTTTGAAACTTCCTCCTTGGCTAATTCTAATTCAGCAGAGTAATTTTCAGACAACACTGCCTGCCTATTAGTCTCAATATGGGCTAGGTCAGAGTAGTGCCTGTACCAAAAACCTCCTGATAAGTTGGAGCCCTCATCACTACTAGGATCATTATTCTCCACCAACAATTCCCTGAAATCCATCTCCATTTGAGTAGCAGCAGCAATAAGGGCCGGACAAGCTTCCTTAATCTCAGCCATTGAGTACTTTGCATCTCTCAACATTTTAATATCATCCTTTATACTCCTAGCACTAAATAGGTGACTCTAATCCGAAGTGCTAAGACTTGGATAGTGTCGTTTTGATCATGAGTATCCTTCTTTCTTGATTTCTAAACTCTTGAGATAGGATTGGTGGCTGTTAACAGCTTGCCCCCCGCTACATCACTTTCCAATCCATGTATCCACTGCTGTGAATGCTTCAACACATCTCCCTTATTTAACTCCCTGTTACTATACTCATCCCCAAGGCAGAGCCTCACATCTTCAGCAATGTCTTCTTTAGTTCCCAGTAGTGTTACTTCATCAGGGTTGAGAGCCTCCTTAGCCCCAGAGTTCTGACTTTGCCTTATAACCGACTTTGCAACTGGTAGCTCATGCTTTTCCATTAGATTAGACTGATTTTGGAGAAATTTCTCCAACCATTTATTCTGAACCTCCCAAGGTAGGTCGTCCTCAACTTGAAACTTAGATTTTCCGTGGGAATGACTGGACCCCTCCAACCTACATTCCTTTTCAGCAAAGGCCCTAGCTTTGAGAAGTAATTCATTTTCTTGCAGCTCATTATTCCGTCTCTTTGATGTGGCGTCCCTAGATGTCCTCTCTACAGAGCCTAAATTAGCAGCTGACTTCTTTAAATTACAAAAAAGATTCACCCCCACTAAATCTACTAAAGTCTTGTTAGGATGGAGCTTTTCCTCTAGAGGAGGCACACCATAAACTTTGGTTGCTATACAACTCGCACCACCAGATGCACCTAAATCTTCCTTTGAGATCATTTGCATACAATTCTCAGCAACCCCTCTGTAGGAAGACCCCTCAGCTCGACCCTTCTTGCCTGCAACCAATGTCCAGCCTCTAGCTTCTGCAACCTCCCCAGTGCGCCCTTCTAGAACCACTTCCTTGCCTTTACCACTAACAAGGGACAGCTTCTTCGCCTCCAACAGATTGCTCTCCTGCTGCTCATCCTGCTGCTCATCCTACTTAACTTCATTAATTTTGACCCCTGGCAACCCAGATTTGGTGCTCTTAGCAATTTTAACTCCTCCCAACCTGAATTTTCTATTTGCTCTATGCCTAGTGCTTTTAGATTTACCTACCTTACTGACGTTGTTCTCTTTCACAAGAGTAATCTCCTTAGGATGAACATCAGTTGATGCACCCATCATAGCACCATCTTGCTTCTGTCTTCTACATTCGGTGGCCAAATGCCCTATCATTGAGCAAAAATGACAAAATGGGGGAAGCGATCTGCCATAGTCCACCTCTTGTTTAATAATTTGACCTCCATTATCAATTTTGATAAATTTCTTCACTGGCTTAGCTAAGTCTATTTCAACACAGACATAGGCATAGCCAGGTCTTATGAAATTGGAAACATCTCTATGCATGCATAGGAACTTCCCAATCAAACCAGCTAAAGATTGAATTGCCCCTGGATCATGTAAGTGAGCTCGAAGCGTAGGGAAGCCAACCCAGACTGGAGTGCAAGATGATTCAGAGCCAACCGCAAAGTTTGGGGACCATCTGAAAACTCTCATCCTCTTCTCTTTAATTAACCAAGCCTCTTTGATGTAAGCTTTAATAAAGTCTTCCCTATTCATGAATCGAATCAATATATGTCTCTGATCCAAAGCCACCGGGAACATTTCCTCTTGGAAGTTAATAACGTTTTTCATAGAAGTGAGCACATCCATCAACGCAGGCCGTCCCGTTGTGAATTTGCCGATTAAGGACCAAGAGAACGGTACAGCCATCTGATTGACCTCCTCCGCAGAAAATTGAATAACCTCATCGCCATCAATACACACCGATTTTCTAACCGGAATGCCCGGGAAAAGAGGGACTTGATGCGTCTCTCGAGTAGCAGCAGCAAATGAGATAGGACGGCTTATTACAGGGGCATTTCTAAGATTTCGGAATTGCAATGGCGATTTCAGGGGGTCATCCGGCTGCTGCTGCAACCCAGGTGTTGGGCCAGCATGCCCAAGCACACTAAGTGCGCCTCAACCCATCCTCGAGGTCAGACTTCCTCATACCAGAAACAGAAGAGCTCGTAGAGCCCAATCTCGGAGGTACCGCCCCCATGAACTCCACGCTTGGAATCCCGAAGTAGTGGGAAAAAAAGGGCGGGAAAACAATCGCCCGGAGCTAGATCAAGCTCAAAAGAGCTGATCCAGCCCCAGGAGGAGGAAACGACTATCAGTATCACAGATCGGTGAAGCCTAGCGGGATCCACACGACAAAGAGCGATCCCGCTGTTGGGGAATCACCAAGCAAGGGGGAATCACCCCTAATTCTTGGGAGTTTCTCTCTCCTCAAGGAGAGAGAAAGTTTGAATTGTTCAATGGGGGGTTTTTAGTTTAATTAAGTGATTTTGGATTGTTTAATTAAGTGATTTTAAATTAGGGTTTTTAGGTTTTGAGTTTATTTTACGGTTTTTTCTTGAATTCAAATGGATTAAAGTGGTTTAAATGGATTTTATTTGATTTTGATTTTAATTAGGGTTTTCTCTTGATTAATTTGGATTTTAAGTGGTTTAAATGGATTTTATTTGATTTTGACTTTAATTAGGATTTTCACTTGATTAATTTGGTTTTTAAGTGGATTTTATTTAATTTGGTTTTAATTGGGGTTTTTATTTGATTAATTTGGATTTTAAGTGGATTTAGGGTTCTCACTTAATTAAATTGGATTTTAAGTGGATTTAAGTGTATTTTATTTGATCTTAGTTTTAATTGGGATTTTTATTTGATTAATTTGGATTTTAAGTATTTTAGGTGAGTTTTGTTTGGTTTTAATTTCGATTAGGTCAGAGTGGACTGGTGTGGGCCTAAAGGGGCTTGTATGGGCTTGAGTTGGTTTGTGGGTTTTGGTGGAGCTAGGGTTTAGGGTTTTAGGTTTGAAAGTTAGGGTTTTGGTAGTCACAACTAAAGCATATTCTAGAGGAGCTTGTTGCCAAGTGACTGCAAAATCGGGACATCTACAGATAGCAAGCTTCAAAGATGGAGAAAAAGAAGACCAAAGTGTTGAAGGCTGGAAAAAACAAAGAAAAGATGAAGGGAAAAAATGTCATTTTTTATGTGTATCAAAATCACTATAATTGTATTTATTTTCTAGATGTATTGTCTAGGATATGTAAAGATCTCCCATCATATGCCATCATCCTAGATAGAAAACCCATTTGGAATAATCCTTAGAAAAATTCTAGAGAAAAAAGATTCAAGATCATTTTCGGACTACTGATCCATTCGATATATCGAAATATGGGAAATATTATTTTATTTGGAGTAACGGCTAACTAGAACTCAACCATCTAGGCACAACTAGATTTTGGGGTACTAATTATTTCGGTATGCCGATTTGGCCCGATCGTTGCTGTTTTCGGTCACCCGAACAATTTTGGTGCACCAAACCAATTGTAGTTGGCAAAAGATTTTGTAAACATTAGACACAACTTGAGCTAAACTTAATGCCTATAAATAGAGCCCCAATAACCCCAGAAAGGAGCATTAATTCAGACATTGCAAACATCACTCTCACACTTTCTCTCTTAGTAAAATTCACATCACACACTAGCCTCCCAAGTCCTTGATCTTCATACATTCTATTCATTGCATTGGCAACTGATTGGGAGATCATAGAAAGAGTTGTAAGGGAGCCTTGTAAAGAAATATAGCAAGTTTCTTCTATGAAGTAAGGAAAATCCAAAGAGAGTGGGGTAGGAGAAGGTCTTCTTCTTACAAGTAAGTGTGAAGTTTCTATAGTAGAAAGGGAAAATCTCAAGAAAGGTCTTCAAGAGTGGACTAGGCTATAGTTGGTCGAACCACTATAAATCTTAGTGTGCATACTCATTGTTTCTCTACCCCTTTCTTCTTGTGAATTGTTTGATTATATTATTATTATTGCAATTCATTTTCAAATAAACAAAAAGTGATAAAATTAACTACAATTCTCTATTCACCCCCCTCTAGAGAAGTCATTTGATCCAACAGCTCCATGACTTGGTGTAATACCTGTAAATTCATTTTGTAATTATTTAAATTATAATGAATTTATTCTTGGACGAGTGTTATTTTTCTGAGGTTTGTTTGTGTGATTTTGTGATTCTAGACTTGAGCCTTGTGGGCCAGCTTCTGGTTGCATGGCCTTGCGCGTGGTGGGCACTGTGCATTGTGGCACTGTGCTTGTTGGCCCGAGTGTGGGTCCATGTGGGGCCCGCGCTTGTGGATTGGTTGGTGGTGTAGGCTTGGTGTGCTCGTGCAGGATGCAGGTAGATAGGACGCGTAGATGTGCACACGTCCAACTACTGCATCGCATGGCTTTATAAGCCCATGCGTGCCCGGTGCACGACCAGCTCACCCTTCCTCTCCTCCTCTTTCCCGCTCCATCAATTCCCCTTCCCAAGCACGCCATCTCCTTCTCCTCTCCTCTTCCCATTTTCCTCTCCTACTCCCTCCACCCATTTTCTCTACCCCCACTCACCCTTCCAACCCCACAGTCTCCTCTCCCCCGTTTCTTCCCCACCTCCTCCCCTATTTCTTCCTTCTCCCTTGTTCGGTGTGCTTGAGAGTCAACAAAGGCGTGCGATATTGTGCGGCAATGTGTGGAGCTTCAGTGAGGCGTCCTTGAGGTCATGGACTGGCTGTGGATGCGAGGAGTTGTCAGAGTTGGCCGAAGATCGGATTGGATTGTTGGAGAGCTCGTTGTAGGTATGCACCTCCAACCAATGTATAGAATGCATGAAATTGGTATAAAATGATAGGATTGCATGAAATCTTGATAAATTTATATTCCTATAATTTATTGTGATTTTATGAGAATTTATGGAGGTATTTATGGGTTTTAATGGTGATTGTTGCGTTTTGGGTCCTTTTTACCGTTCTGTCTTTGTGAATTTATATCTCGATGCATGGTAAATGGATTTTAGTTTTTTTTGTTGCAATTTTGAGTAGACTCGAGAGTCTACATCTTATGTTTTATGTGTGATTTTTAGTGCTTGATTTGAGGGTTTGATCATAGGTCACACTTTAGGTGATTTCAAACGTTTGAGCTTTGGGTCGTTTTCTTGTTTCATAGAAAAACGACATATCGAATCGATATGACATTTTTCTGTCAGTTTAGGTCCCCTAGTCAAACTTTGGTCGTTCAATTTTAGATAATCGACCGAATCAGGAGATTTCAGTCAACCAAACCACTTTTGATCTATCGATTTGGCCATGAGTGTTGACCTGTTTCGGTCGACCGATCTGAATCGGTCTTCCGATTCAAGGATTTTTGACATACTGAACCCATTTCGGCATGCTGAATCAGTGCCGAAATATTTTTTATAAAATCTGATTTTCGTTGGTTTCTCGGATTGGTTTGTATTGTCCATTTAAGATGGATTGTGGGCTATCAATGGTGGTCCCATTGGACACTTGATGTGCTGTTTTGTTGAGGTTTTGAAAGAATTTCCGAAGGTATGAAAATGGTTTTGGAAAATGGTTTTCAAAGAGATGATTGGTCTATTTTGGAAAATGTCGTCGAGACTAGGGAATGTGATGATATTCTCGGGTAGTCGGGCTCGTCACCTTAGTTGATGTCGGGGTTGAGACACCTTAGGCTGACGGACGTCGAGTCTTGGAGGTATAAAACTCCCTGACTATCGTCTTGAGGCTAAGGTTGTAGTTTGTGGGTTGAAGTGACTTGTGACATGACGGAAAGGTATGATACTCCTACTATCGCCTTGAGCACCGAGGCTCGAGTGTCGTCGAGTGTAAAGGAATGGCATTCCCTCCTGAGCACCATGTAGAGGACGTCGTAAGGAGGAGTACCCTACGGTGGTTAGTGCGAGTAGATCACGCGCCCCGTAGCTAGTAGCGTCTTAAGAGACAGGAATACCTTCCCAGAGAGGGGTTGGCCTTGTGAGGGTTCTCTAGAGAGGGTGAATCGCGGAACGATGAATGCTCTTGCACAGGGTGGCTGTCACTGTGGCAGTATAGATGTCGTTGGTCGCGCTTCAGTAGACTTGGTGTGGCTAGAGTTTGGTTGCCTAGGGATGAGCTTCCCAACTCATTGTGTGTGGTTTTGACCATTGAAGGCCTTGTTCGTGGTTTTGGGCTGATAGAGCCTCGGTTGTTGTTTTGACCGGTGTGGGCCAGGATTTGTGGGATTTCAGAGAAAATGATTGCGAAATGAATTTAAAAGGAAAATTAATATAGTTTTGTTTTCTACCATTTTGTGGGGTGCATGCTGGGTGACTTTTGTCACTCACACTTTCCTCATGTTTTTGGATTGCTGGTGCAGGCATGCAGAGGGTTTAACATAGTGCATATAGTTTGAAGTTTTGTAGCTATACACACAGGTTCCTGGTAGTTGATATTTTTTGTTTAGCTTTTAGTTTCCTGTAATTTAATTTGTTTTAAATTATTATAGGAAATTTGAGGCATGATAGACGAGGTATCAGAGCTCTAGGTTCACTAGGTCACACTAGGCTAGTGCTATACCTAGGGCGTTCGGTCTGGAGACTCCATAGGTTTGCATGCATGATAAAGTCTGCACCTAGTTTTCTACATGGTTTCTGGTTGTTGCTTTGTTTGAAGTGCAGGTGTTTTGCCTTTATCCTTGTAGGATGCCTCCTTATGGTTGTAAGAGCAAGGTCCCTATCAAGGAATCCGAGCCTTGAGAGGACGTGGGCGAATGGAAGGCTATTCGTGTTAGGTTGAGGAGTTTGGTACACGATATCTCCCATGCATTCAGCAAGAGTAGTGCTAGCAAGCCGTCAGGCGACCCATGGCTAAGCTAGTTCATGAAGTTTCGTCCACCGCCGTTTAAAGGCAAGGTCGGTGTTGAGGAGAGTGAGGCCTTGCTAGAAAAGGTGGTGAAGATGCTGGAGAACATGGCGTGCCTAGAGGAGCATTGGGTGTGGCTGGTGACTTATCTGCTGGATGGTGAGGGAGATAGGTGATGGAAGTTTGTGAGGCAGCTGAAGTTCCCGAACTCAATCACTATTAGCATTCCAGTGGAAGGATTTCAAGGTGACCTTCTATGACAAGTATTTTTCCTGCTCATGTGAAGGAGTAGCTTCACCGAGATTTCCAGAGTCTAGAGTAGGGCACGATGTTGGTGCTCAAGTATGAGACTAAGTTTGCCCAATTGAAACGCTTTGCTCCTGCCTATGAGTCTAAGGAGGAGTAGGTGCAGAGGTTTCTGGACGACTTGAACCCAGGGCTATGGGTGAAGGTGATAGGCTGTCGGTGCTCGACCGTGGAGGACATGGTTGGGATGGCATATCGCTAGGCAGGGTATCAGAAGTTTCTGGAGAATCGTCCCAAAGGGAAAGGTAAGCCTTCTTTTACCTCCCGGTTCTCTTTCTTCGGTCCTCCGAGTGCCAATAGTTTAGGTAGCCCTGAGAAGAAAAAGAAGGCAAGGTCCAATGTTTCCTCTGCGGGCTGGTGGAGTTTTACTGGGAGTAGCGGAGCTCACCTCAATCAAATAAGGTCCAGTGCTCCCGGTGGGAACCAGTGCTTCAACTATGGTCAGGTGGGCCATATTGCTACACACTGTCCCCAACCTAGGCGGACTTCTACTGCAATGGTGTGCTACAACTGCGAGAAGGTGGGACATATTCAGAGATCCTGTCCAAAACCACTCAAGGATGCAAGAAGCACGCCACAGTAGCCGACTATGGGACGGGTGTTTACCATTGCAGCTCTAGGTGCTGGGTCTTCGGGAGATGTAGTTAAGGGTAAGGATGATTAGTTGGTTTTCTAACCATCTGTGATTGTTGTAATCTTCTTGTAACTTGGACATCTGCTTGATTGTATGGATGTGATGGTGTTGGTTTGTTTGACTATCAGGTTCTTTTATTGTGGCTGACCGGATGGCCAAAGTGTTGTTTGACTTAGGGAGTTCTTTCTCTTTTGTCTCTGAGTCGTTCGCGGCAAAGTTGGGAGAGAGACTAGCTAGACTGGCTTTTCATCTCAACATGGTAACGCTGTTGGGGGAGCACAGCTTGGCATGGAGGTATCTACGGTCTGTTGACTTGACACTGAGCGGCAGAGAGTTCGACACCAACCTGATTGTGATGGACATGCAGGAGCACGATGTGATACTCGACATGGATTGGTTGGCACAGTAGTCCGCTTTGATCGATTGTGCTCGGGGGAGAGTTTATTTTGGGTCTCTTGAGGATGGGTCTTTCTTTGTGCAAGGTGGGTGTCAAGGTGAGCCTAAGCTTGTCATTTCAGCTTCGAAGGCTTATAAGTCTTTGGTCAAGGGTTGCGTGTAGTTACCTCCACTTCTCTTGAGTTGGGTGTTCACAACATCTCTGTGGTTTCCCTGACGATTTACTTGGTATGCCACCTCACAAGGAAGTAGAGTTCTCGATTGATCTGATCCCTGGTTCTGGTGTTGTGTCGAAGCCTCCCTATCGCATGGCACCAGCGGACTTGCGAGAGCTCAAGACTTAATTGTAGGAGTTGCTAAACAAAGGATTTATCAGGCCGAGTGTGTCTCCGTGGAGAGTGCTTGTCTTGTTCGTCCGTAAGAAGGATAGTTCACTCTGACTATGTATAGATTATTGGATATTGAACCAGATCACCCTGAAGAACAAGTATCCCTTGCCCTATATTGATGACCTATTTGACTAGTTGCAGTCAGCATTCGTGTTCTCGAAGATTGATCTAAGGTCAGGGTATCACCAGTTGAGGATACAAGACTTAGACATTCAGAAGACTGCTTTCCGGACGTGGTACGGGCAATACGAGTTCACAGTCATGCCTTTCGGCTTGACCAATGCACCGATTGCATTTATGGATCTGATGAACATAATTTTCAGTCCTTTTCTAGACCAGTTCATTGTGGTTTTTGTTGATAATGTGCTGGTCTACTCCTCTGGTGTGGAGACTCACGCCTTGCACCTGAGGGTGGTTTTGGATGCCTTGAGGCATCATCAATTGTACGCCAAATTCTCCAAGTGTGAGTTCTAGCTGAGCGAAGTTATGTTCCTTGGCCATTTGATTTCTGGAGAAGGCATCAGAGTGGATCTAGCCAAGGTTGAGGCAGTGAGCAGTTGGGAGCGACCCAGGACTGTGACAGAGATCAGGAGTTTCTTGAGTTTGACGAGCTATTATAGGAGGTTCATCAGGGATTTATCCTCCATATCCGTGCCTTTGATAGAGTTAACCAGGAAGGGGTCCCATTTTGTTGGGACCAGAATTGTGAGCCAAGTTTCTAAGAGCTGAAGTCTGGTCTGGTTTCTACCCCTGTGTTGACTTTGCCTTCTGGAAGTGGTGGCTTCACTGTGTGTAGTGACACCTGTGGTGTTGGGTTGGGGTGTGTTCTGATGCAGCATGGCAATGTCATCGCATATACATCGCACCAGCTGAAGGATCATGAGAAGAACTGCCCGACCTATGATTTGGAGATAGCTGTCGTAGTGTTCGCTCTCAAGCTTTAGCGACACTATTTGTATGGAGAGCAGTATAAGGTCTTCACTGATTATCAGAGCTTGAAGCATATCTTCATACAGAGGGACCTCAATCTGAGGAAGCACCGTTGGGTGGAATATCTGAAGGACTATGATTTCAGCCTGTCTTACTACCCTGGGATGGTCAACATGGTCGTCGATGCTTTGAGCAGGCCTACGCACATGTTGGTGAGCCTGATGGTCAAGGAGTGGACCATGCTGGAGGATCTGGTGAGCTGCAGGCTGAAGCGGCAAGCTCGGGGAATGGTTTGTGTTTGGGTGGCCAACCTGTCCGTTTGCTCCAAGCTAATAGAGTTTATTATTGCTTGTCAGCAGTTGGATCTGTTTGTTTAGGCCGTGTTTGAGAAGCTAGAGGCTGGTAAAGAGCTTCATTTCTCTGTAAGGGTCTGTGGAGAGCTGAGATATGATATGCATTTGTTTGTGCCCCAGCATGAGGAGGCCAGGTAGAGATTGCTCGATGAAGCACATCAGTCTAGGTACACTATTCACCCTAGGAGTACGAAGATGTATCGAGACTTGAAGCGGAACTTTTGGTGGCCTGGCATGAAGAGGGATGTTGCTAACCATGTGGCGAGGTGTACAACATGCCAGCTGGTCAAGGCAGAGCACCAGAGACTTGGAGAGACCTTGCAGCCATTGAATATTCCTGTGTGAAAGTAGGAGCACATCTCTATGGACTTCGTGATTGGTTTGCTTTGGACTCAGAGGAAGAACAACACTGTGTGGGTGATCGTGGATCGGCTAACCAAGTTTGCTCACTTTCTGGCTATTCGGGTTAAGCTCCCGATGCATCGCTTGGCGGAGTTGCATGTGTCCGAGGTAGTGAGGCTGCATGGTGTTCAAGTGTCTATCGTGTCGGATAGAGACACAAGGTTCACCTCAAGACTCAGAAGAACTCTGTAGGAGGCCTTTGGCACTATGCTCAACTATAGTACAGCACTTCATCCTCAGTCGGATGGTCAGACAGAGAGGACTATCCAAATGCTGAAGGATATGCTCAGAGCACGTGCCTTAGACTTTCAAGAGAGTTGGGTGCACCAATTTCCATTGATTGAGTTCGCTTACAACAATAGTTATCACTCGAGCATCGGGATGGCACCGTATGATGCTTTGTACAGTAGGCCATGCAGATCGCCGTTTTGATGGAGCAAGGTGGGCGAATGCTAGTTGATTGGTCTTGAGCGTGTGCAGCTGTATGCAGACAAGGTTGATTTGATCTATAGTAGGCTGTTAGTTGCACAGAGTCGGCGAAAGAGCTATGCCGATAGGAGGCAGAGACCGCTGAAATTTCTGGTGGGAGACTATGTGTTCCAGAAGGTGTTGCCAACCAAGGATATCATGAGATTCCAGAAGCGTGGCAAGTTGAGTCCTCGCTATATTGGCATGTACTAGATTACCCAGAGGATCGATGAAGGTGCTTATCGGTTGGATCTATCACCAGAGATGTCATCCGTGCACGACGTGTTCCATGTCTCCATGCTGAGGAAGTGCCTAGTTGATGCATCTCATGTGATCCCAGTTCTGCCAGAAGGGCTCTAGGAAGATCTGTCCTTTGTGTAGGATGCTATCCAAATAGTTGACTACAAGGAGTAGGTGCTGCGGAACAAGGTGATTCCACTGATTTTGGTGCGGTGGTGGCATCATGGAGCTGAGGGGGCCACGTGGGAATGTGAGGAAGCCATCCTAACCCAATACCCGTATCTTTTCGCCTACTAGTGATTTCGAGGCAAAATCTTCTTTTAATGTGGTTAGGATGTAACAGCTGTAAATTCATTTTGTAATTATTTACATTATAATGAATTTATTCTTGGATGGGTGTTACTATTCTGAGGCCCATTTGTGTGGTTTTGTGATTTTGGACATGGGTCTCGTGGGTCGACTTCTGATTACGTGTCTGTGTGCATAGTGGGCACTGTGCTTATTGGCTAAGGTGTGGGTGCATGTGGGACCCGCACTTGTGGGCCGATTGGTGGGAGTGTGTTGGTGGTGTGGGTTTGGTGTGTTCATGGGGATGTGGGTAGATAGGACACACAGATGTGCATGCATCTAGCTACTGCATCGCATGGCTTTATAAGCCCATGCAAGCCTGGTGCACGACCAGCTCACCCTTCCTCTCCTCCTCTCGCAACGCCAATTCCCCTTCTTAAGCATGCCATCTCCTTCTCCTCTCCTCTTCCCATTTTCCTCTCCGTCCCCCTCCACCCGTTTTCTCTTCCCCCACTCACCCTTCCACCCCCACCCTCTCCTCTCCCCCGTCTCTTCCCCACCTTTTCTCCTATTTCTTCCTTCTCCTCTGTTCGGTGTACTTGAGAGTCGACGAAGGCGTGTGGCAATGTGTGGAGCTTTGGTGAGGCATTTTTGAGGTCGTGGAGTGGCCATGGACGCTTGAGTCGCTAGAGTTGGCCGGTGATCAGATTGGATCGCTGGAGAGCTTGTTGTAGGTATGCACTTCCAACCAATGTATAGAAAGCATGAAATTGGTAGAAAATGATAGGATTACATGAAATCTAGGTAAATTTATATTCTTAGAATTTATTGTGATTTTATGATAATTTATGGAGGTATTTATGAGTTTTAATAGCGGTTGTTGCGTTTTGGGTCTTTTTGAACCTTTTATCTTTGTGAATTTATATCTTGATGCATGGTGAATGGATTTTAGTTTTGTTTGTTGGGTGTTAGAGTAGACTCGAGGGTCTACATCTTATGTTTTATGTGTGATTTTTGGAGCTTGGTTCGATCATAGGTCCCAATATGGGTGATTTTGAATGTTTGAGCTTTAGGCCATTTTCTAGTTTCGCAGAAAACGACATACCAAACAATTTTGGTATGTCTTTTTTCTACTAGTTTAAGTCCTCTGGTCGAACTTCGGTCATCCAATTTTAGACGGTCGACCGAATCAGGAGATTTTGATCGACTGAACCACTTTCGGTCTGTCGATTTGGCCATGAGTGTTGATCGTTGACCAGTTTTAGTCGACCGATTTGAATCGGTCTTCCGATTCAGGGATTTTTGGCATGTCGAATTAAAGCCCAAATATTTTTTATAAAATCTGATTTTTGTGGGTTTCTTGGATTAGTTTGTATTGTCCATTTGAGATGGATTGTGGGCCGTCAGTGGCGATCCCATGGGACACTTGATGTGTTGTTTTGTCGAGGTTTTGAAAGAATTTCCAAAGATATAAAAATGATTTTGGAAAATGGTTTTCGAAGAGTTGATTGGTCCGTTTTGGAAAATGTTTTCCTAGTTTTCTATGTGCAGGTCGAGACACCGTGGGACAGTGTTGTTGGGACCAGGAAATGTGACGATATTCTCAGGTGGTTCATCGTGTTTCCCTGGTTGAGGTCAGGGCTGACATACCTGAGGCTGAGGAATGACACTCCCTGACTGTCGTCTTGAGGCTAGGGTTGTGGTCCGCGAGTTGAGGTGACTTGTAACATGACGGAGAGGTATGATACTCCTACTATGCCGTGAGCTCCGAGGCTCAGGTGTTGTCAGGTGTGGAGGTATGACACTCCCTCCTGAGCACCATGTGGATGACACCATGAAGAGGAGTACCCTGTGGTTGCTAGTGTGAGTGGAACACATGCCTCGTAGCTGGTAGCGTCCTGAGAGATAAGACTGCCTTCCCCAAGAGGGGTTGGCCTTGTGAGGGTTCTCTAAAAAGGGAGAATCGCAGGATGGTGAACGCTCCTACATAGGGTGGTCATCACCGTGGCAGTGCAGACGCCGTTGGTCGTGCTTTAGTGGACTGCGTGTAGCCAGAGTTTGGCTGCCTACCACCAGACTTTCAGACTCATTGTGTGTGATTTTGGCCATTGAGGGCCTTGTTCGTGGTTTTAGGCTGATAGAGCCCTGGTTGTTGTTTTGGCCGGTGTGAGCTTGGTTTTGTGGGATTTTAGAGAAAATGATTACAAAATGAATTTAAAAGGAAAATTAATATAGTTTTGTTTTCTGCCATTTTGTGGGGTGCATGCTAGGTGACTTTTGTCACTCACGCTTTCCTCGTGTTTTTGGGTTGCAGGTGCAAGCATGTAGTGGGTTTAGCATAGTGCATATAGTGTGGAGTCTCGTAGCCGCACTCACAAGTTCAGTGGTAGTTGATATTTTCTATTTAGCTTTAAATTTCCTGTAATTTAATTTGTTTTAAATTATTATGGGAAATTTGGGACATGACACTTGGTGTTGTGCTTGGGTCTTGAGGGGACCCTGTTGTGCAGACTAGAGGCTTTGTTGTTGTGTTTTGGTGTGACTTTTGAATGCATAAAAATGTTTTTGAAAGTGCATGCATGTGGTTTTGAAAGGAAAAGAAAAGAATTATTTTAAAGGTATGGTTTTGTGGTTTTGTGTCCTACTAGGCGATGGTGGACTGCCTGGTTTGGTGTTGCGGCATCCGAGAGGGATGCCAGTGCTGGTGTGTTGGGCATTGGTAGATTGCCCTTTTGGTTTGGCGATATCTAGGTGTGATGCCTATACTTGGCTGTCCTTGGCATAGGATGCCGAGTTGTAGGTGGGGTGTGTGCTAGGTGACTGTTGAGTGGTCACTTACGTGTGCTTTATTTTTGTATATTTTGGTAGTACAGGACAGTAGCTGTCGGTTGCTAGTGCATATAGGAAGAGTCACGTCGCCACACGTCAGGGATTCAAGTGAGTGTTAATTTAGTTTTGTGTCTGTTGTTTATGAGTTTTATTTTCCTATTTAGAGTACATAGTTGCACTATTAGTGAAATTGTTGGTTAATAATACAGATAAAAAAATTAAAATGAAATTTGGTAGCTAGGTTAGGTGGTAGCGACTTGGGGGGTCGTTACAAAAAAGATGTAAAGAGAGAGAGATGGAAATATGTAAATAAAAGGCATGATAAAATAGTAAGATTAGGATTACATATCAAAAATAATGGAATGGTAATAGCATTCATGGTAACTTAATGCATAAAAATATTTTTATAAATTAAAAATACAAAAAAACCATGATTGCAACAAAAGAGGGTGGGTCTTACTCTCGTAGACACATTTTCCAAATATGACATACAAAAAAGGATTAATTTTGTGAAGCCAAATGGAAAATTTTATTATTAAAAATCCCACATGAATAGGAAATCAAAAGGTAATTATTATTTAAAATAAAAAATACATATATATAAAAATAAATTAGGTGGAAACCACATAATAGCATTAATTCAATTGTTGCTTAGACAAATAGGACCTACACAATAAGTTTGATATTGAAATTGTTGGTGGAATAGGTGGATCCTATATATACAGTGAAGTTACAAAAAGAGAAAAAGGAATTTTGAGCCTTTAGTGCCTTTAAAATATCATAATTTTCTCTCTTAAATAAATAGTATATAGTAGATTTACCATGTTTGCCTTTTCAAAAAAATGAATTGAAGTATTTCTACCATATTTTAAAATCACATCATTTAGTATTTTAGTGCAATTTGTATCCTGTAGAACGTTGGGTGTAGAGAATCCTGTCAAACGAGTCGTGTCGTGTACTTATCGTATTGTGTATAAATGTGTATGCTATATGTATATATTAAACCCACACACAACCTATTTAATTATCATGTACCTAATATTAAATACAAATATGAACTATGTATTGTATTGTATACACGACACAACCTGCTAAGTACATGCTTAACATTATTATTTCGTTTTGGCACAACAACAATTCGATTGACACGAGTATACATTTACATATTACATGATTACACTATAGATACCCTGATTTTGAGGCTGCTTGTTGGTGGACCCCTTTAAAAGAGTTTACTCTAGTTGCAATAGGGTACTACCTAGAACCACAAACCTGTCCAGAATCCCATACCCATCTGTGACCGTGTGCCCAACCCGGAGGGAGGAGGGGTAGGGGGGAGACCACAGCCATGCCGAGACGACGAAGGCGCAAGGAAAAAAGAAAAGAAAATGGAGTCGCCACCTAGTCTTTTAAGGGAAAGACGAGGAAAACTACAAAAGGATGAATGCATGAGATGAAAATCGGAAGGCTGGATGTCTGCTAACCAGAGGATGGGTAAGGATTCCTATTACGCACGAGGAAGGTGTTAGGCACCCTCGTACGCCTGAGAAACTCGATCTTTCTAATCCAAATGCTTGCGAAAGGTTTGATGAATGTGTATTGGCCTATTCTATATGCTCGTGCACAATGATGACTGAAAACATGCCATGTCAAAGGCAAGGAAAAGAAACCAAGGAAAAAAGTCGATCTATTGGTCAAATGTTGGCATTGGCAATGCTGCACTGCTGTACGCCCTGGGCGCTGGAAAACCGTGAAAATTATGGAAAACCGAGGAATCACGACAAATGAGAGGAAGATTAGGCTCGGCACATAGCTAAAAAGCATGCACCGAGTAGGGAAGAGAAGACGGAAGCAAGTCGTGTAAAAAGATGTGAAAAATGTGCAAAATGCAAGTGTGCGTGCAAATCTGAAGAATGCAGGGGGTTTTATGCAAAAAACCCAAATCCGAGGAAAACTGGAGTCCATAAGCCCAAATCATTGCGAAAACATGTAAGAAAGCACATTTCATGCATGCGTGTCAAATCTGGGGTAAAACCGGTGTCCCTAGTGCAAATGAAGTCCTCTAGGGGTTAAAATGCAATTTACCCACTAATGCGTGTAATGTATGTCAAATCAGCATAAAATCAGGGTAAAA
>JAMKQA010021518.1:0-12046 GCA_024699735.1 Posidonia australis | reverse complement strand
CTTCCTCGTGCGTAACAGGGATCCTTACCCGCATTCTGGTTTTATTTCGTAGACTTGTCCTTTTTTTGTTTTTGCATGATTTTTCATGTTATGGTTTTTCTTGTCTTCCATAATAGATTAGGTGGCGACTCCATTTGTTTTATGTTTTTCGACGTGATTTTGCCGATCGATTTCGCATCATTCGCGGAATCTCCTCGCCGGCATGGTTACAATGAGACTATGCAAGCATGATCATAGTATATCCAGGAACAAACACCAGAAAAATCAAAGTCCATGATAATCAGGAGAACTTGCAAACCATGATGCAAACCTACTATTTGCATCCTACAACCAGACTGGTGCACCAGACTGGTGCACCAGGTTGGTGTGCTAGGAGGATTTTGTGCTAGCCTAGTGTGCCTAGATGATGCGCCAGTTTAGTGCTCCTAGATGGTGCGCTAGTCTAATACTCCTAGATGGTGGACTCCAAGTACTCTGTTTCAGACAACAATCTGATTCCAAAGCCTGGAAAGGATTCATGCAACCAACTATACTTATGGCTATTCAGGGGACTAACCTAGATGCTAGGGAATGCAATCACACTGATCAACCAAGACCAAAACACTCCTCTCACTCTTTCCCTATCCATGCACACTTATAGGTTCCCTAGGGCTGTAACAGCCTGTGGTGGTTCTTGAGGTGTATAGGGGCATCCAAAATGATTAAGGGAGTGTAGGAGAATAACATGGCATGCAAGGAGTGTAACACAACCCATATTCAATGGCCAATAGCCTCATAAGGACCATGATCCACCACCGAAACATAAGCAAATAGTGCAAACAATCAAACAAGCCACAGATATATCAAACCAAAGCCAAGTTCATAGTATAAAACCTCATTCAAAGTAGCATAAAAAGACCAGATGAAGGCAGGAAGGGGGAAGGTACCTGTGGTGTTTTCTCCTTTGGTGGCTCAAGGTATCCTCCTCCAATTGCTTCGGACGTAGATGAGGGGTTCATAGGATGCTCAGGGATGCAGCAAGTGTTGGGGAATGATCTCCTATGGGATGCCAATGTAATCAAGAGAGCCCAAGGTGGAGTCCATGGGGAGTTTTTAAAGGAGGTGGAAATGTAGGGTCTTGAGATGCCAAGAGACGTGGAAACCAAAAGACCTACGTAGGTTCGTAGGAGAATATCAAATTAGATGAGGGCCGAAGCGTCCTTTTGCATGCAAAGGTTACAAGTGGAGAAGATGAACAGTCAACAGCTAGAGCCTTGAAACAAGGCTGTGCGCCAACATGGTGTGCCACATAAGTGCGCCCACATAGTGCGCCTAGTTAGTGCACCTTGATGGTGCGCCATATTGGTGCTTCAACATAGCACGCCCAATTAGTGCGCCTAAATGATGTGCCAAATATGGGTTTAGATTTACCACTTGGTTGTCTGGATTATCAACTAGACCATGGGCTTGTGTTTGTGGTTTTGTGCTATAATCTCAGGGTAATCAAAAATCAAAATGTCAGATAGGGTTCAGATGTGGTTAGGCCTGCCATGTTTGAAGCAACATCCTTCTGGAGAGTTTGTTTATGAGCTGCCTCGAAATCGAGGTGTCTACAGTACCCAAAATAAAAAAGGGCACCCTCATGCAAATGCAGGGCAACTTTACATTATCATGGAACAAAGCTAAAAGAAAGCATGAAGCACTTCTCCACCACCATTACCAACTTCAACTTGTTGGCTCCTAAATAATTATTGTGGGTATTTTTTAATCTTTCAATTGAAGGCTTGAAACAGGTGAGTGATAGATATCCATATGCATGACATATTGCTGGATGTCATTCAAGTATCTTCCAAGTAGTATGCAACTCAAAGACTAAAACTATTTACCACCAAATTGAAACAGTTGGTTTATATTCTATGTTTGCAAACTACAAAGGGACATTTCTCTAAGTCTTGACAATTTTATGCTCTATTTTTACTGTTGAGTGTAACTCCATAATTGCAAACTATACAAATTTCAGATTTCCTAGACTTGCAAGAAACAATAATAGCAATCTTTGGCCTTAGAAAGAAACACTTGTAAGTAGTTGTATCAAAATTGGACAATACACAAATACAAGCACGCCATGAAGATCAAACCTTATACTACTTTAACTTCCCTCTTGACGTCTTCCAATCTTTTCTCCTATCAAGATACCTCTTTTTTAAAGACAACACATTAGTATTTATTAGTTATACACTGGAAACCCCAAAAAACCAGCCATGTAATATGCCTATTAGCTACTCAAATCAAATAACTTCCTAACCTAACTACCATGTAGTAGCCAACCAACGTCACAAGTCTCCCCAATGCCTGCAACACGCAAGATCAAAAACACAACCCCTACCTATGAGTTGACCCTATAAAACTGACTACATTTTAACTACTCCTAGGGACTAGTAGGCCTCCAGTAGAAAAAAAAATGCAATATTAACCATAACATTATTCGAGTCGTAGTTCTAAATCACATTCAAAAAACAGTAATTCAATATTTACTATAACACACAAAAAAAACAATAGGAAAAAATATTAAACAAAATGTGTGTTAAAAGCCAAACTGTGTGTAAGGAATCAGGCAAGAGGTGAAGGCTCGATGGTGGAAAGAGACAAAGCCAACAACAAAGGATCGACAGTCAAGAGAAACGACACAAAGCTAGAGGGCACGATGGAGGCAGCGCTTGATGAAGAGTTAGGAGGAGGCGACGGCTCAGCAAAGGGGCAAATGCTACAGTGGGGAGAGACGATACAAGAGGTTGGAGGTGGGGGAAGATTAGAGGTAGGGCTACAAAGGAGGAGGCACTGCTGCGGTGGAGGAGCAACGTGGAGATGTTCGACGAGTGAGAGTAAGAAAGAAAGGGGCAAATGGACTCGTGGCTGAGTATTTTAGATCTGAAATAGCGAGGACATATAACGAAGAAATGTCTCGCTATGTCCTCGTTAAATAAACAGTGAGGACATTGTGAGAAAAAAACATCACTAGATACTCACCTTATTATTGCGAGGTCATGTCCTCGCTAAATCCTCGCTATTTGTCCTCATTAAAATATTGTGAGGATATGTTCTTGCTAAGCCCTCGCTATAAATCCTCGCAAAATTCAGATTTTCTACTAGAGAGACCTTAATTCAATAGACCAAAAATGTCCAATCTTCCGTTTCAAAGGTGTAATAACTTGAATCTTTATTTTCCCACTTAATCATTATTGATAATAATTTAATTAATGATTAAGTTATCTTTGGTGTAAGTTATTGGCCTTGGTGCCTTGTTTTGGAGATTTTGTTTAATGTAATGGATGTCTGTAGTATTTCCTCCTTCCTAGGGGTGTTTGCACAAAATTTGCTTGAAAAGTTCAATAAAATAATGACTATATGAGAGAGAGGGAGGCTATAGACATGGCATCCACGTTTGTAAAAAAAAAGAAAAGAATGAGAAGAGGGGAATAAGAGAGGAGGATTTGAGAAGAAGAAGAAGGAGAAGGAGAAGAAGAAAGAGAAGAGGTATGCACCCTACCTTGGTATTTTTCTTTGTTTGAGCTCATGAATTATTCAAGTAGGTTATGTGAGATGATCTGGTTACATGATAGAAGTTTTTTTTATTTTTGGTACCATTTTTAGTGGATTTTCGAAGGTTTTTCAGAGACATTGCCACTATTGAGTTGTTTGAGTTCCTTTACTTCAATCTTAAATAACTCATGCTATAAGCATTGGATTTGCATGATTTCTACTGCATTTGAAAGTAGCCTCAATGATCTTCATTTTGGTAGCTTATTTGTAAATTTTCGTGGCTTGTAGATATACTAGTTATCATGCAAAGATTGAAAACTCATTCAGTTAGGACAGTCTAAGTTTAAGGGCTTCAATCATGTATATCTTGCTTTACGTGCATTGGATTAGAATGATTTTTCTTCCATGTTAAATTAAACTTATAAATCTTAATTTTGGTTTATTATTTCGAATTTTTCATGGCCTGTGGAAAGAGCAGTAAGGTTAGCAAGTAGAGTAACCCATCTAGTTGTGTTACTCTGTAACATGGTGCCATACCAGATTGGGTCTTTGAGCTTATAACTTGCATATCTTGAGATATGCGTAATGGATTGGCTTGATTCTTGTTGCATTTGAAACAAGACTCAAGGATCTTTGTTCTTGTAGCTTACTTGTTAATTTTAGTTCCCTTTGGACATGCTAGTTGATGTGTAAAATCTAGCAAGCCATTCAAAAAGCCAGTTTGAGTCTTAAGGCTTCTAGCTTGCATATATTGAGTAATGAAAATTGGATTCGAATAATTATTATTTCATGTGAAAGTAGACTTAAAAATATTCATTTGGATATATTATATGTCATTTTTCATGATTCATGGTGAATACAGTAAGGTTTCTAGGATGGGTCTATTTCAGTGCAAATTTCACCATTCAGAAATCGCCTAAAACGGTATTCTAAAATTTTCTGGTACGCCAAATTAGGGAATTTCTTTCCATTTATTCTCAGGATAGATGTATTTAATCTATTTCTGGTGAGTGTTTTGGCAGAAACTTGAACAAGACCAATATGTAAATAATGATATTTCTCTTTATTGTGGATCTTTTCAAGATCTTTGTTTGTCAATAATTGTAAATTTTCAGCAGTTGAGGTTATCGAGACAGTTCTTTCTATTGTTTTTATATAATAGTCCGTTGTTAATTTAAAAGTTCCTCTAGAATAAATTTCCTTTGTGGGTACCTTAGGCATTTTCCAATTCAAAAGGCTTTGATCTAAGTTTTCATAGTTTAAGTGTTCATTGTTTTTGATACTAAGAGTCCTTACTTGGGATAGAGATCAAGAGCTAGATGTTTCACCAGTAAATACTGGAAAACCCTTAAAAACTGAACGTGGAGAAAATATTCCTGATATGATATATACTCTAATCATTAACATCTGTAAACATTTCATTGGCGATACCAATAATACTTTTGAGAAAAATCGAGAACAAGTAATGAATTTAAGATGTTCTACGTTAACAGATTTTAAGTGGTACAAAGATGTCTTTTTTTCCAGAGTATTTCAGTTAAACGACTGTAATAATGTCATCTGGAAAGAAAAATTTGTATCAGGATTGCCATCCTTATTTGTTGAAAAGGTTCGAGAAACCTTGAGGCAATATTATAACAATACTCTACCCTTTGAGCAGATATCTTATGGTGAATTAATACAAACAGTCAATCTAACAGGTTTAGCCTTATGTAATGACTTAAAACTTAAAAGACAGTTAAAGAAATAGAGGCTTTTAGGAAGAAAAGAATTAGGAGATTTTTGTTATCAATTTGGTGTTGACAATCCTAGGTTAACACCAAGGAGTATCAAAAATAAAAAAGGAAAAAGTTTTAGAAAATATGAAGGAAAGAAAAAATATCACAAAAATCAAACCAAAAAATCTAGAAACAATACCAAACCAATAGGATATACAAAGAAAACTCCAACCTGTTACAAATGTAATAAGAGAGGACATTATGCCAACAAATGTTTTGAAAAAAAAACTAAAAGAAAAGTTAATGAACTACTTCTAAAATCAAAAGAGTTTAATGATGAAGAAATAAATAATATAATAAACAAACTACATCTTGACTCTGAGAATTCTGAAGAAGAAGAAGGAGAAAAAGAAGAGGATAATAATGATAGCACATGTGATTGCTGCGAAATAGATAGTAACTCAGAAGAAATCAATACACTTAGCTCTCAAGAACAATTCATATTGGAAACAACAGATGCTATAAAAGATCCTAAAGACAAGATAGAATAATTAAATAAATATCTCAATATGACAAAACAACCTAAAAGGAAATTTTGTTCTTGTTAAAGATTTGAATCAAGGAATAATATTGGGAGCACCTTTCATTAATATGTTAAAACCCTTTTTGGTCGATAAAGAAGGCATACATTCTACAATCAACAATATGAGGATTTCATTTTATTTTAAACAACAACTAGAGATCTCTTTCCTATAAGAGTTAAAAAATGCTATTGAATATAAAGAAAAATTTATTAATGAAATATCAGAAGAAATAAAAACAATAAAAATTTCAAAACAAATAAATAAAAGAGAATTTCAAGAAAAAATAAAAGAATTTCAAGAAAAAATGGAAAAAAAAGTTTGTTCTACCTTTCCTACTGCCTTTTGGCACACGAAAAGACATATGGTAAAATTACCATATATAAAGGACTTTAAGGAAGAGAAAATTCCTACCAAGGCCTGACCTATACAGATGAATCAACGACTTCTAGAAATATGTAAAAAAGAAATAAGGGATTTACAAAATAAAGGCCTTATTAGACCAAACTCATCTCCTTGGAGTTGTGTGGCATTCTATGTTGAGAATGCAGCAGAATTAGAAAGAGGAGTGTCTAGATTAGTGATCAATTACAAACCTCTCAACATGATCATGCAGTGGATTAGATATCCTATTCCAAATAAATAAGATATGATCAAAAGAACACAAAGAGCCAAAATATTTTCCAAATTTGATATGAAATCTGGTTTCTGGCAGATTCAAATACAAGAAGAAGATAGGTATAAAACTGCATTCATTGTTCCGTTTGGACACTTTGAATGGAATGTTATGCCTTTTGGATTAAAAAATGCGCCTCCCGAATTTCAAAAAAATTATGAATGAAATCTTTAATCCTTATATATCATTCAGTATTGTTTACATTGATGATGTTCTAATCTTCTCAACAGTATTGATGAACATTGGAAACATTTGAGGATCTTTCTTTCTGTCATTAAAAATAATGGCTTAGTTATATCTGCAAAAAAGATAAAAATGTTCCAAACATCAATTCAATTTCTAGGTTTTAAAATTAATATGGGAACAATATCCCTAATAAATAGAGTTATATCAGTTACTGATAAGTTCCCAGATGAATCAAAAGATAAAAAACAATTGCAGAGATTTATGGGATGTCTAAATTATGTTTCAGATTTTTATAAAAATCTAGCTATAGAAAAAAAAAATCCTATCTGATAGATTAAAAAAGAATCTTTCTGATTGGACACCTCTCATTACTGAAACAGTCAAAAGGATAAAAAATAAAATTAATTTCCTTCCATGCCTTAATATTGTGGATATAAATGCTTTTCAAATAATAGAATCTGATGCCTCAGATAAGGGTTATGGAGGAATACTAAAACAAAAGATAACAATAAAGAACTACTAGTCAGATATACATCTGGAGTTTGGAATACAACTCAAGGAAAATACTCTACAATTAAAAAGGAAATACTGGCTATTGTTCTTGTTATTACGAAATTTCAGGAAGATTTGCTAAATCAAAAATTCCTTTTAAGAATTGACTGCAAATCTGCAAAATATGTATTAGAAAAGGATGTAAAAACCTTGCATTTGATTCGGATGGAGCATTTTTTAATCCAAATGGCATAACATTCCATTCAAAATGCCCAAATGGAACGGTGAAGGCAGTTTTATACCTATCTTCCTCCTGTAATTGTATCTGCCAAAAACCCGATTTCATATCAAATTTTGAGAATATATTTGCTCCTTGCGTTCTCTTGATTAAGTCTTGTTTATTGGGTATTGGATATCTAATCCATTGCAAGACAGAATTAAGAGGTTTATAATTTATAACTAATCTTGGAACTCCTCTTTCAAGTTCTGCTGCGTTTTCAACATAAAACGTTGCACAGCTCCAAGGGGATGAACTTGGTCTAATAAGATTTTTATCTTGTAAATCTTTTATTTCATTTTTACATGTTTCCAAAAGCCTTTGATTCATTTGTATTGGTCGGGCTTTAGTAGGGATTTTCTCTTCCTTAAAATCCTTTATGTATGGTAATTCTACCATGTGTTTTTTCCTATGCCAGAAGGCAGTAGGTAGGGTAGAACAAACTTCTTTTGTTATCTTCTCTTGAAATGATTTAATCTTTTCTTGAAATTCTCTAGAATCTATTTGTTTTGAGATTTTAATTGTTTTTAGTTCCTCTGATATTTCGTTGACAAATTTTTCTTTATACTTAATGGCATTCTTTAATTCTTGAAGGAAGGATACCTCTGGTTGTTGTTTAAAGTAGAATATAACTTCTCTATTATTAATTGTAGAATGTATACCATCATTATTGACCCAAAAGGGTTTTAGTAAGTTAAGAAATGGTGTTCCTAAAATTATTCCTTGATTTAAATCTTTGACAAGGACAAAGGAAGTTTTGATATAGGTTCCCTTGACACACATATGTGCTTCAGGAATCTTGTATTTAATTTGCAGCTTTCCCCCATTAGCTGTATTAATTTTATGCGTAGTTTTTTCAAAATATTTAGATGGGATTATTCCCTCTCTAATACAATTTACATCTGCTCTAGAGTCAATGAGAGCAGTATGATGGACAGAAAAATTGTTTATTTTTAATAAAACTGTACATAACCATTTTTGTTTGATATATTTTTCTATTGAGTTTATAAACTCATTATCATCCTCAATTTTATCTTGAGGTTCAGATGTTTCACCTATTTCAAAGTTTTCTTCAGGTTCAGATTCATCTTTTAGCTCAAGTATTTTTATTCTCTGTTTTAACTGTTGTATATCTCTTTTCATCTCATTTTGCTCTCTTCTGAGCTCTTCTAAGGTAGAAGGAGATTCTATGAGTTTTCCTGGTTTAAGTCTTTCTAAGACTTGATTGAATGAATAGAATTCTTCTTTTACCAGATTTTCCTTTTTAGGTTGTTTTGCCATTTTAAGATATTTTTGCAATTGTTCCATTTTATCTTTAGGATCTTTTATGGCATCTATTGTTTCCAGTATAAACTGTTCTTGAGAGTTAAGCATATTAACTTCTTCTGAACTATCATCTATTTCACAGCAGTCACAAGTATTATTACTGCTTTCTTCTTCTTCTTCTATATCTTCGACATCTGAGTCTTCAGAGTCAAGATGTAGTCTATCCATTATTCTGTTTATTTCTTCATTATCAAATTCTTTTGATTTCAGAAATAATTCATTAATTTTTTGTTTAGTGTTTCTTTCAAAACACTTGTTAGCATAGTGCCCTCTTTTGTTACATATATAACAGGTTGGTACTTTCTTTGTATAGTTTATTGGTTTAGTAGTGTTTTTTATTTTTCTTGTTTGATTTTTATAGTGTTTTCTCTTTCCTTCAGGTTTCCTAGATTTCTCATATTTTCTAGGCTTTTCATATTTTCTAAACCTTTTGTTATTTCTTGGAGTTAACCTGGGGTTCTCAACTCCAAATTGGTAACAAAAATCACCTAATTCTCTTCTTCCTAGGAGTCTTTGTTTCTTTAACTGCCCTTTTAGTTTTAGATCATTACATAGAGTTAGGCCAGTTTGGTTGATTGTCTGTGTTAATTCCCCATAGGATATTTGCTCAAAGGGTAGAGTATTATTGTAAGATTGCCTTAAGGTTTCTCTAACCTTTTCAACAAACAGAGATGGTAAGCCAGAAACAAACTTTTCTTTCCAGATTGCATTATTACAATCATTTAATTGAAATACTCTGGATAAGAAAACATCCTTATACCACTTAAAATCTGTCAGAGTAGAACAACTTAGGTTCATTAATTGTTCTCTATTCTTCTCAAAGGTATTATTAGTATCACCTACAAAATGTTTATAGATGTTTATAATCAGAGTATATATCATGTCGGGAATATTTTCACCATTTTCAGATTTTAACGGTTTACCAGTATCATCGTTTTTTATGGCGGTTTGTATTCGTTGTCTGTCAGATGCTGTGAGATAATGGTCCCACCAGCCCCGAAGTTGCCCTGAGAAGGAAGCAACTATGGCTTGAACAATTCCAGATTCAGAATTGTTATGGGTTTTACAGGCAATGGCATAAATAAGCATCTGAAGTAACATTTGATGGATTTGATATTCACTGAATCCATCTAGGTTCCATTCAACAAGAGATCGTCCGTCGAAATGATCTCGAACAGGAAGATCATCTTCAAATTGAATGTCAATAGGCGTTGGTCGAGTGTATTAATTTTTTGTTGTTGAATAGATCTTATTAATTGAATCTTCTAATTCATTATCAGTATTTTCATGGTTTTGTTCCTGTACTGTATTAACAGTATCAGATAAAGATAATTTTTGTAATCTCGTGGAGAGTTCCTGTGTAAATTCATTAAGATTATTCATTTTTATTGGTTCCTTTTTCCCCAATTCAATTCCATCATTCATGTAATGAGGAATGATTATAGCAGGAGATTTTGGGAATGTTTTATTTTGAGAAATATTTTTTCTATTGTTTTCTAGGAAATTTTCTATCCTATCAGTCTGTTTTCCAATGGTTTGTAAATGAACATTGGTAAAGTTATTTTGTTCCATTAACTGTGTAAGATGCATTTGTTTAGCTATTTCAGTATTGGATTCTATATTCTTAAAAGGGGATGCTTTTAAGTCTCCGATTTTAATTAGTTCAAGAGGAGGATGTGTGGATTCTAAGTCCTCTTGTTTATTACTTAATTTCCAAGTGTTTGTCATCTTCTTTATGACCATAGCATGATCTTCAACTGGAAGATCAGTAAGCATATCTTTTAGTATTTGCATATAATCGGTTTCATACCATTCGAAGAAATTTATGTTTCTTTCTAATTCTTCCATTTGTGCATACCATTGGCTTCTAATGGTTGCCTTTTCTTCTTCATTAAAGTTTTCTAGAAACCATTTTTTCTTATCTTTATTTTCTTCAGAATTGAAGTCTTTTCGTAACAGATTTTTGTTTATGGTAAATTTATTTTCTTTTTTGTAGACTTATCATATTAACAGAGAAGTCTGTTTCAGAGGGTTCATAATTCTCTTGATATGTGGCAAAGGTTAAACTGGTTGGTTTAGGTATAGATTTTTCAGGGGAAACTAAAGACCTAGGTGAATCTAAAGGTTTATCCTTATTTATCGTTATTCTTTTTGATGTGGAGAAATTTATCTCTACATCACCATTGCGATATTCTACGATGTTTTCTAATTCTTTGCTTTCCAATGGTTTGGGTGGTATGGCTTGATTCAGTGTCCAATTTTCAGGTTGTCTTATCTCTTCCCATTTAAGAGCTTTAGGTATTACTGTATTGTTTTTTGAATTTGTTAGGAACAGAGTTGTTACACCCTTTTCCGTAGTTACCTTAGCTTGTGGGGTTAAAGTATTCATTACTTTAAAACATATCCTGTAAGATATGGCTATATTTTCAGATGAAGGATCCATATTGAATCCTTGAGTCTGAAGGTTAAGGGTTAACACCTTCAGGAGTCCTGGATCAGATAATGATACAGAAAAATTGGGAAAAGCATTGAAGAATACAGGTCTGTTATTAAGAGTGGACCGAACCAGTTCAAGTAGAGAATCTGAGAACTTCAGATGTCTACAGTCTCTTAGACAAATTAGAATGGATGTATTTAATCCATTTCTAGTCAGGGTTTTGGTAGAAATTTGAACTAGGCCAAAGTGTAGGTAATGATATTTATCATTTTTGGATATCATTTCTAGATCCTTTTTAGTTAATAATTGTAAATTCTCAACAGTTGATGTTATTGAGACAGTTCTTTCAATAGTTTTAATATGGTAATCTGAGGTTAGCTTAAAGGTTCCTCTAGA
Organism: Posidonia australis; assembly: GCA_024699735.1. Taxonomy (NCBI): domain Eukaryota; kingdom Viridiplantae; phylum Streptophyta; class Magnoliopsida; order Alismatales; family Posidoniaceae; genus Posidonia; species Posidonia australis. The sequence goes on along the minus strand of JAMKQA010021518.1, from coordinate 438 downwards.
ATAGATTTCCTTTGTAGGTACCTTAGGCATTTTCCAATTTAAGAGACTTTGATCTAAGTTTTCAAAGTTTAAGTGTTCACTGTTTTTTATACTTAAAGTTCTAACTGCGATAAAGATTTAGAGCTAGATGTTTCTCCAGTAAACAAATTCTTATGCATACATATATGTGTGTGTGTGTGTGTGTGTAATTATATATGTTTATAAGTGTATATATATATATATATATAGGCAAATTTTCTGGTACGGCCTGGCCTTACTTAGTTTAATTAGGGCCCTTAATATAGACGGTTAGATCTTTATTTGATGGTTTTGATTCTTTTCATTTATCTTATTTATTTGATTTTTTTTTTATTGTATCAATCTGAATGATTGCCGTGTTTTTAGAGATAGTTATGGTAACTGTTTGCAACTTCTTTTTGTTTGGATAATATATTTAAA
>JAMKQA010021517.1:0-17988 GCA_024699735.1 Posidonia australis | reverse complement strand
TTAATTAAGTTTGTGATTAAAGTTTAATTAGTTGGTTTTAAATCAAGGTTTTAATTGTTTTGGGTTTTCTTATTTTATTTTGGGTTTGGAATTTTTAGGGATTTTAGAGTTTTAATTTTAAGTTTTTAATTAGAATTTTGTGACTTAAATCTGATTATTAATTTTGGATTTAGGGTTTTATTTAATTGATTTGAAATTAGGGTTTATTTAGGGATTTTTATGTTTATTTAGGGTTTTTGTGTTTTTTTAGGGTTTTTGGATTAATTTGGGTTTTTGGATTTTATTAATTAGGATTTTCAGTGGATTTTAACTTTAATTAGGGTTTTTACTTATTTATTTAGATTTTTAAGTGATTTAATTTGAATTAAGCTTGAATTCAGGTTTTTGTCTTATTTAATGGATTTTAAACTGATTTAATTTCTTCTCACTTGATTAGGGTTTAGAATTTGATTAATTAGGGTTTTTATTAGATTTTAAGTGGGTTTGAGTGGGTTTTATTTGAATTTTTAGGTGGATGTTAATTGGATTAAGTAGGTTCTAGGGTTTTATTGGATTTTAAGTTTAATTGGGTCAGGTGGGCTAGTGTGGGCCTGATTGGACTTGTGTGGGCTAGGGCTTTGGTTGTTGCGACCATAGTATCATCGGGAGGAGCCTGCTGCCAAATAACCTCAAAATTGGGGTGTCTACAGATGCCCCTCCCTGAGCGTGGTTGAGGGATGGATGGAACCGAGACCGATGCTTAGGGTTGACAAGACACCCCATTTGAGTTCACGGGAGAGTGGTATTTGCTGTGGGGCCGTGAACCACTTATTTAGCGGATGCACCGAAAAGTCATGACTCGTGGCCCATGCATGATGCTGATGCAAAGAATGACCTTGATGCTAGGTAATGCATGAGGGTTATGCTGAAAATGAGTGGGTAGCTCAGCTCTCGAATAGGAGCGTGAGGGAGTTCCCGACTCGTGCCGAGGTGTGCCTGGGTAAGTCTATCAGACTTATTTACTGGGGCAAACCTGGCAAATGGCAGACCTTTCAACCGGATAGTCTTGGTGTATCAACCCGCTCCTGACAATATGACGGTTGTCAATCGGATAGTTCAGGATATTAGCCCAAGAGAAGGGCACTAGATAAGAATATCAAACCTACAAGCTACAGGATAGGGCATGGTAAGTTGACGGACCTACCGACTGGATAGTTCGGGTTATCAGGCTGAGGGTGAGTTGACAGATTCATTGTCGGATAGTCAGGGCTTTCAGCCTAGAGATGAGTTGACGGACTCAGCACCAGTTAGTTGGGGCTATCAACCCGATGATGAGTTGACAGACTCAACATCGAATAGTTAGGGCTATCAGCCCGAGATGAGTTGACGGACACAACACCGGATAGTTAGGGTTATCAGCCCAAGATGAGTTGATGGACTCAGCACCGGATAGTTAGGGCTATCAGCTCGATATGAGTTGACAGACTCAGCACTGGATAGTTAGGGCTATCGGCCCGGAGATGATTTGACGGACTCATCACCGGATAGTTAGGGCTATCATCCCGATAGTGACAATATGACGGTCATCAATCAGATAGTTAAGGCTATCAGCCCGATGGTGAGTTGACGGACTCATTGCCGGATAGTTAGGGATATTAGCCCGAGGGTGAGTTGACGGACTCATTGCCAGATAGTTGGGGCTATCTGCCCGGTGATGAGTTGACGAACACAACACTAGATAGTTAGGGCTCTTAGCCTGATGATAAGTTGACAGACTCAACACCGGATAGTTAGGGCTATCAGCCCGAGAGTGAGTTGATGGACTCATTGCGGGATAGTTAGGGCTATCAGCCCGAGATGAGTTGACGGACTCACCACCGGATAGTTAGGGCTATCAGCCCGGGATGAGTTGACGGACTCAGTACCAGATAGTTAGGGTTATCAGCCCGAGAGTAGGGTCATCAAAATTCGTCCATCTGAGGCGAACCTGAGACGAGATCACCTAGACCTTGCTTGATCTAGGAAAGGATAGCATTGGCACTTGTTTGCTCTGAACAAGTCCCAATGGGACAGATAGGATTCCGCCTTGCCTGGTACTGTAACCTAGGATGGCCTCGTTTGTCCAGGTGAGGGCAAAAAAAACAGTATCCCTAACTGTTACCTGGGTGGGCGCCAGCGCCAAGTCAGCAGGCAGAGAGGGTAATAGTTGAAGACAATTGAGCATATGTTGCGGTGACGACCATTCCCTGTCAATCACAACCATTGAATCAAGCTGGCAAATTGTCTCATAGAATTTATTATAGCAGTCAACTATAATGATGATTACACTCATTTTCCAATATGTGCTGAACAAGTAGCTTAAAACAAGTGTCAACAGTCAATGTCGTCCCTAGCCCTTTTAGAGCCCTTAACTTTGGGAAACAGTATATGGCTAGGAGGTGCTCTGTAGATCGGCCAGGTCTCCTTTACTTCCGCTTCATAGTCTGTTGAACAGCCCTTGCCTTTGGTGACTACGAGGTTGCTTGATCGGATGGAGCCAATAAGTAAGCGAGACAGCTCCTTCATTGTTGTGTAAGAGCTCAGGGGATATTCTTGGAATTGAACTGGCATTGATGCTTGAGTGAAGGAGTCTTGTTGATAACTGAACTACCGCATTACTCTAATTGGGTGATATTCGACACCACCAGTCAACCCCGGCAGGATGATAAGCTTCATGTCGACATCATTGAAGAATGCTTCGAAGTTGTGGGTTGCATAAGGAATGATGCACTAAGTCACTTTGTCTTCTGTCAACTTCTCCAATCGTCCGTATTCTTCGTGGACCGATGTGAGGGTGCGAGCATGACCACTTTGGAAATAAGACTCGAAGGTTGACCGCTGAGGGCGTAACACTTCTACCCCCATATGATTTGCCAACCACACCTGCAGGAAGGCTCCACAACCATAAAAATGTCGACATCGCTGTAGAGATCGGTCAAGGGCTCAATAAGTCTCTGCCAGGATGATAGGGGTCAGGTCTATCTGACAGGTTATCATTGCCAATGCAATTTCTGCAACCTCGATGCTCACAACTGTTCGACCATGGCTATACACCAGCTCGCTCAAGAAGCGAACGACGAAGCCTCTCAACCATAGTTCATCGCCCAAGGAAACGCACCTGTCGACCACTTTGTCAATGTAGGTAAGTTGCAACATAGGTGATTGCCCATCCGTATAGATCAGTTGATGCCTGCAGTCGCCGGTTGATAGGCCAGTGAGCTCGCTCAACACAGCGGCATATCCGTCTCGCCGCATGAATACACTGGGCCCAAGGAACTTTGGCAAATAGCATATCCGTCGGACCTCCTCCAAAGTAGGGGTAAGCTCGACCCTTCCAAAGCGAAATGTGTGATTTGCAGGCTTCCAAAATCGGGCTGCTACACACTGGAAATAGCGGGAGACCTCCACCTTTCAATGTCTAGGAACTTCGTGGAGATTCCCCAAGTTCGCAACTTGTCACGATCATCACCTGTTAATTTTCCGATCCAAGTCTGGAGGGCCTCTGAACATCTTGCCGGCAAGACCATCGTAGGGAAGCCCATAACTGGTAGGGGAGCTACGGTTTTTATGGGTTCAAGTCTATAGAACATTTGTCACAAGTGTATTCAGAATGATAAATCTCTTTGTCTCGTGCACATCACATTTCATACAATTCAATGCAGATGAAAAGAAACCATAATTGCTGTCAAATACTGGGTCATGTGCCAGTAGCCACTCTAAAACTGTGTACAAGAGACCGCTAGATTAGCCAGCATACTCACTACCAAGTCTATCTGCCAGTGATGAGTTGACGGACCCATCTCTGGATAGTTAGGGTTATCAGCCTAGGGATAAGGGGTTGGTTCTCAAGTATAGGAAAACTACTCGGGCCTCCATTGGGCTTACGGGAGACACGAGTAAAGGACAACGACTTAGATCTCCTCTGGACTTAAAGGAGATACCAGAAGAGGAATAAAGAGCTATTCCTGAAGGCCAAAGATCAACGGCACAAGACACCTCCAGACTCAAACGAGTCGCGAGAAAGGGACAAAACTCGAATCTCCTCTGGACTTAAAGGAGAAATGATAAAAGGGAGTAAAGAGCTGTTCTTGGAGGCCAAGAACCAGCGACCCGGGACTCCTCTGGACTTAAAGGAGTTGGACAAAACTCGAATCTCCTCCAGGCCTAAAGGAGACATGAGGAAAAGGGGCAGAGAGCTATTCCTGGAGGCCAAGATTAGCGACCCAGGACTCCTCCGGACCTAGAGGAGTCGGACAAAACTTGAATCTCCTTCGGATTTAAAGGAGATACGAGAAAAAGGGGCAAAGAGATGTTCCTAGAGGCTAGGAACCAGCGACCCAGGACTCCTCCGGACTTAAAAGAGTTGGACAAAACTCGAATCTCCTTCGGACTTAAAGGAGACATGAGAAAAAAGGGCAAAGAGCTATTCCTGGTGCCAGGAATCAGTTACACCGGACTCCTCTGGTCCTAAAAGAGTCAGACAAAACTTGAATCTCCTCCGAACCTAAAGGAGACACGAGAAAAAGGGGCAAAGAGCTATTCGTGGAGGATAGGAATCAGCGACTCAGGACTCCACCAGACCTAAAGGACTTGGATAAAACTTGAATCTCCTCCGGATCTAAAGGAGACACGAGAAAAAGGGGTAAAGAGCTGTTCCTAGAGGCCAGGAATCAACGACCCGAGACTCCTCCAGACTTAAAGGAGTCGGACCAAACTCAAATCTCCTCCATACTTAAAGGAGATTTAAGAAGAGGAATAAGAGCTGTTCCTAGAGGCCAGGAATCAGCGACACAGGACTCCTCCAAACTTAAAGGAGTCGGACAAAACTCGAATCTCCTCCAAACATAAAGGAGACACGAGAAAAAGGGGCAAAGAGCTGTTCCTGGAGGCCAGGAACTAGCGACCTTGGACTCCTCTGGACTTAAAGGAGTCGGGCAAAACTCGAATCTCCTCTGGACTTAAAGGAGACATGAGGAAAAGGGGCAGAGAGCTGTTCCTGGAGGCTAGGATCAGCGACCCGGGACTCCTTTGGACCTAAAGGAGTCGGACAAAACTCCAATGTCCTCCGGACTTAAAGGGGATTCAAGAAGAGGAATAAGAATTGTTATTGGAGGCCAGGAATCAGTGACACAAATCTCCTCCGGACTTAAAGGAGTTCGACAAAACTCGAATCTCCTCTGGAATTAAAGGGGATTCTAGAAGAGGAATAAGAGCAGTTCCTAGAGTCCAGGAATCAGCGACACAGGACTCCTCTGGACTTAAAGGAGTCGGACAAAACTCAAATCTCCTCTGGACTTAAAGGGGATTCAAGAATAGGAATAAGAGCTATTCTTGGAGGCCAGGAATCAACAACACAGGACTCCTCCAGACTTAAAGGAGTCGGACAAAACTTGAATCTCCTCCGGAATTAAAGGAGATTCAAGAAGAGGGATAAGAAGTTGTTCCAGGAGGTCAGGAATCAGAGACATGGGACTCCTCCGGACTTATAGGAGTCAGATAGAACATGAATCTCCTCTGGACTTAAAGGAGACACGAGAAAAGGACAACGACTCGAATCTGCTCCGGACATAAAGGAGACAAGAGAAAAAGGGACAAGGAGCTGTTCCTGGAGGCCAGGAATCAGCAACCCAAGACTCCTCCAGACTTAAAGGAGTTGGACCGAATCTCCTCCAGACCTAAAGGAGATTCAAGAAGAGGAAAAAGAAGTTGTTCCAGGAGGCCAGGAATCAGCGACATGGGACTCCTTCAGACTTCAAGGAGTCTGACCGAACTCGTATCTCCTCCGGACTTAAAGGAGACACTAGAAAAAAGGGCAAAGAGCTGTTCTTGGAGGCCAGGAATTAGTGACACGGGACTCCTCCGGACTTAAAGGAGTCGGGCAAAACTCGAATTTCGTCTAAACTTAAAGGAAACACGAGAAAAAGGGATAAAAAGCTGTTCCTGGAGGCTAGGTGTAGACACCCCGATTTTGAGGTGACTCATAGATGAGCTTTCCAGATGTTGCTTTGGATGTGGCTAACCCAACCACTTTTTGAATCCCATTAGCTAAGCCAACCACAAGCCCATAGCAGGCCCGCATCCCAATTAGAAATCCAGACAAGTAGGGGAGGACACCTAGCTGGAGCACTAATGTGGAGCACTTGTTTGGAGCATCGAGCAGGAGCACTACAGTGGCACACCTAGCTAGAGCACTAGGCTCGCACACCTACCTGGCGCACCAAGCTGGCGCGCAGCCATTTCGCAGACTGCAGGCTGCTGGCTTTCTACCTCTCATGGCTATTACCTCCACCAACGAATATGCCATGGACTCTTCCCAGGCTCTTCGTTTACGAGGCTCCTTGCATCCTCTAGGAGTTACCCTTAGGAAATCCTATATAAGGACCCCTATAGGCAACCATTAGAAGAGGTTAGAAACCTTGATTTCAGTAATCCTGATTTAAGCAAGCATCTTGTACAAGCTATATACTCTTTCCAGGAGCCTATTCTCTTTTTTCTGGAGTATTCCCTTGCATTCCAAAGCATCTTTGGCCCTTCCAATGCAACGAGGATCCCTCTATCTTTGATATTTCAAGAAGGAATACCTTGAGAGGTAGATCCTCCTTTATTCTCCTTTAAATTTTAGTCATAGCATCAAGATAAAGCATGCTTTAGACTTCATACATGATTAGATTTTTTACTGTTTACATGAGAGTTTCATGATGATATTGCTTGTTTCCTTCGCAAGATGTTCTATATGCAAATCTATACCTTGTTTGCTAGCATGTTTCTTACTTTTAGCATGAAATTTGTACCTTGTTACTTCCTTTGAGTTGTTTCTTTTCTTTTCTATTCTTTTGCATAAGAGTGCATGATTCATGAACATGCATGCTAATAGATATGTAGCGAACCAAGTTTTCATGATTCATTCTTTGCATGTTTTGTTTCATCTTTAGAATCTTATGCAAGTATTTTTTTAGCCATGAACCTATGATTTATCATGTTTCTGAATCACATCATAATAAGTTTGCTTTGCTCATTTGCATGTCATCATAAACTGATCTGCATTAATAAGAATCACCCACCTCTATTCTGGATCAGATTGCAGTCTGATCCAGATTTTCTAGAGAGCACCTAAGTGGCGCACCAGAGTGGCACACCAAACCAGAGCACTACTCTGGTGCACCATTCAGGTGCACTAGATTGGTCAGAGAGCAAAACACTCAATTTTGCATCCTTGTTTGCATAATTTTCTAATGATTTTGCGTCCGATTCTTTTGTTGCGGGTTTTCTGACACCTCATGATTTTGCATGCATGTTTTCAGCCCTAAATAATAGTTGTTTCTTAGTTATTTTACCCTTTGAATGTTCAGTCCATGGCTAAAATCAGGTAGGTTGTTTGCCTCTACTCCAATATGGAGAACCTTGTGCATCAGCCGATGATCCAGAGATATGTCTGAACCTTCTTGCATACATCTTAGCATGAATAGGTTGGAATCTTGTGTGAGGTTACTAGCCCTTGAGCACAAGGTCCACAAGTCATTACCCTTGCATTTCTTTCACTTTTAAAGCGTATTTTTCAAGTTTTGTAAAGGGTTTTACATGTCATGGTTTACTAGAATGCATTCATATGCATGGCTTTCTGGTATTTTCCTTGGCACATCTTTCTGGCCCACAGAGGAACACATAGGTGGTGCACCAGACTGGAGCACCAATTTGGCGCACCAAGCAGGCACATCAGCCTATTCATCAGTAGCACATAACAACTTTTGTATAGCTTTCTAGCATGATTTTAATTTTGATTTGCTTTTGGACTTTTCTGGTTTTCTTCCTTGATATATCGGAAGGGCACAACTCTATTTTTAGCCATTTCCATGCAAGTTAGATTGCATTTGGCATATAGCAAAGCAAGGATGAAAAATCGCTCAAAATACTAGATCCTTGATTTTATTTATGCAATATCTTTGCATCGACACTTGACCCGATATATGAGTGATATCTCTGAGCACTAGGACGCACCTTGCACATCATGCACCCTTATTTAGCGTAAGACACCAAGCATGGCATGGCATATCGCCCTCGGGCGTACAACAAAGGCTGAAAAGCTGACATTTCATAAGCAAATGAGAAACCTATAAAAAGACCGATTATTCGGGCGCACGAGGGTGCCTAATACCTTCCTCGTGCGTAACAGGGATCCTTACCCATTTACTGGTTTATGACCTGCTTTTCCACTACATGATTTGCATATTTTCATGGTTTTCCTTGTCTTCCATTTTAATAGACTAGGTGGCGACTCCTGCATTGGCATTTTTATTTTCATATTATTTTTTCCCGTGACTTTGCCGATCCTAGTGTATTTTGCCTTTCGCGTCGAGTCCCGAGGCTTTTGTCGACATGGTTACAAGAACTGGCGACTCCGCTGGGGATAACCAGATCCCGACTTTGTTTTGGTTTCTCCTTTGCTTCAGTTTTTCTCCTTGCTTGCCTTTTCCATGCCTTGCATTGGTTATCCTTTTAAGTGGTGTCTTTTTGCATGCATGCCTTTGTATTGTTGTTCTTTCCATTTACACACTTTTGCTATGCCATCACTATTGCACATGTTTTGCACCTACTCTTGCATGGTAATTCATGGCTAAATTGCATGTTTATTTCCCTTCTTGTATATGCCATGCCTAGGAAAATTAGAGACATGTCTGCTTCCCCATTTGGTTAAAAAAAAATATAAAAACCAAAATCAACAAATCAGGCAAACTAGTGAAAAATTGCAAATTTTCCCCACGGTTTAATAAGCTTGCAAGTAAAAAACTTAAAGCATACTTTGCATACATCGTATAGGGCATGCATCTTATCCTATCCTAGGATCGCCTATACAGTCTGCGAAGGACATTTTTCGGTGGCTCATCCTATGGCTTTGGCGTGGGATGAAAAATCGGGTTTGTCCTCCCTTGTCCGCGGTCGTGTCGGTGTAGTAGAGGGTACAACTTACTGCTTTGGCAGAGGACAAGGCCCCGAAAGCACCACCTGTTCACTGCCTAGGCTATGACCAGGATTTAGAATGGGGACCTTACTTTTTCTAAACTCGAGTCAGAGACCTATTCACCCCTATGTGAACCCGGAGTAGACAGCTCAATAGGACATCCCTAGATTGTGAGAGAGTGCATACTAGGGCCATTCATTTGCATCTCATACCACCATAATCATTGCATCCTTTCTAACTTGTTGGTTTTTGAGCATAGGATTTTTGGTCTATGAGTTTCCTTAGCTTGGGCTCAAGATCTTTCCTTTCGCAAACTTTGTTTGCGACCCTATTTTTGACCACGTCTCCCGAGTTATCCGTCACTTCCGACGATAGCTCATCCTAGGATCCATCTTGTCCTTCCCAGTCGCAGTCCGATCCTTACTCGCTCGTGATCCACGATGGTCGAGCATGCCAGCGAGTCCCTTTCCCCTGCTGTCCAGGAGGAGGTCCCGGTCTCAGGACACTCTTCCTTTGTGTCTGTTCTAGTCATCACTGCTGACTCCACCTTCGCCTTAGCTTCTGGAGGACCTCCACCACCTTAATTTCGTGTCCCTATGGCAACCCCGTCTTCGAGACCACCTGTCTTGTCTTCTCCTACTGTTGGGGCTACAACAGTTGAGTCTTTCTCTCCCCAGGGCTATGTGTTTACTACCCCTCCTCCCACTCCGGCTGTTTCAGTAGTAGCCACCCCCAGTTCAGTCAACTGGGATCTCAGCCTCTTGTTTCACCCCCAGTCTTGCCTCCTTATTTTAGAGCCACTAGTGACGATCCCGTTACTGCACAGCTGCAAGAAATGTCGGCCCTCGCCCAGTAGTTGCAAGGATTGTCACTGGCACTCCAGCCCTTCTCAGCTTTGTCCTTTCTGGCTCCCGAGTTGCCTGCGCAACCTGCTTTAGGACCACAACTTGCACCCACTGTACTCCCCCCACAGCCATCGCCATCCCTTGTCTCTCCAGCAATAGGGATGTCGACATTACCTTATGTTACACCTGCACAACACCCACCATAGCATACATCCCTCCTATCTGGTGGCCAGCCCCCTAGGCCGGCAGGAGCACTACCATCCGTGAGCATTGTATCGGAGACCATCCCGGTCCAACAGCTCTTGCTCCCACACTCTGCACCACTTGTTGCACCACCCCCTCCATTATCATCCCCTTTTTACCACACACAAGGTTCATCCTTTGTCCCCCAGCACACTGCACCCATGCACGGGTACACTGGCCATCCAACAGTAGCACCAGACGACAGAATGGTGGATCCGGAGGAGCCTTTAGGGGCGACCCATACAGTGTACGCGGCACTCACCTCTGCTGCACAATCCATAGCTGCAGTGGTTCTGGACGCTCTCCTCGCGAGAGTAAATGATCTAGAGCGCACTCTCCAACAAGTGCAGGGTGGGGACCGCCAGTCCTACCAATTCCTGGACCTCTGTTATTTCCCAGAGGCGACACTCCCCCCGAATTTTCATATTCCGGAATTTGAAAAATACAGTGGTAGGGGCTGCCCAATTGCCCACTTAAAAGCCTATTGCGGAGACCTCGCCCAACTTCAAGCTAACGAAAGGTTGTTAATCTGCCTGTTCCAAAAGAGTCTTACGGGGCCCGCGTTGTAGTGGTTCACTTCCCTCGACATGGCCACTATCAGGACTTGGGACGACCTTACACAGGCTTTCCTGGAGAAATATTCCTTCAACCTCGACTTAGTCCCCAAGCGGGAGGACTTAGTCGCTCTCAAGTAGAGACCCCAAGAGACATTTGGGGAGTATGTTGGACATTGGTGCTCCTTGGCTTCACAAGTTAAAGATAGACCCTCCAACAAGGAGTCTATCGAGATTATAATCCGAGGAGCACAGCCAGCGGTCGGCACTCTGCTTAGCATCCAACCTGTTACTACTTTCTCGGCACTACTTCAGGCGGGCGCCTGTGTTGAGAGTACACTACGCGGTGGTAGTTTTCCAACACTCTCTGCATTTGCCAAGCAGGCCACTGCCTCACATAGTGGCCCTAGCAGCAGCAACAACACCAATGCACCCAAGAGGCGGGATCCCTCCAAAAATATAGTTTCCTATAACAGATCCCCTACTACTCTGGCAAATGTCTGCCCGCCCCCGCAACACCAAGTAGTTTATGCACCCACGCCTACACCTAGAGCACAGCATGCATCACACATTACCCCCACTGCCACACTAGTATACCGTAACCCACTAGCCAGGACACGCCCACCGTTGGCACATCCACAGCGGACGCGACAACGCGGTGACAGGCGCCACTATACCCCTTTAGCGGAGCCTTTGAGCATGGTATTTCCCAAAGTCACATCCCTGCTGAGGCTACCTGAGGTGCGCCCTCCGCCTAATCCGCTGCCAACCTGGTACAATGCCAATGCGTTCTGCAATTTTCATCAGGTGGCCGGCCACTCGATGGACAATTGTTTGACACTCAGGGATGCTATCTAGGATTTGATTAACCAGAAGTTCATTGTGATTAATACCCAGACAGCCAACCAAGCACACATGCTAGTGGTCGCCCCAGCATAGCCATCACACCCCAGCATAGTCAGTCAACCCTTGCCACAACATTCATCTCCAGGTGCGCCAGGTTCCTCGGGAGTCAATTTAGTTTCTTTTGCTTCTTTCTCTTCTTCTCCTTTTGAGTCTGTCTCTTCCCCTATCTGCCCGATCGACTTGATTCATGATGAGTCGTCTCCTTTTCCCCACCAGTTTTATCGTTCTTTCCTCGATAATTCCGAGGAATCTATTTTTATGATCCACCCTATCGTCAAGCTGGAATACTCTGAGGTGCCACCTGTAGTATATCCCCATCCACCAACTCCAGTCTATTTAGCAGCCTGGCCCCAAACTAGGCCAAGCCAGCCAGCACACACCCTCAGGCCCACTGATATCCTCACCAATACTCCCAGCATCCTCTACTCGCCCATATCCTTCAACTGCACCTGTACAATTAGCAGCCCGTTCCCCGGTTGTAGTTACTCTGACCATGACACGCATTGTGGTCCTTACAATTATGCCGTAGGGATGTGTGCAGAAGTGACATGATCGAGCAGAGTATACAAACCCCCAATAGCTAGGCTTAACCCCTCAACCTTAACCCTTAACCAGTTACAAGCCCAGCCATCTAGGTCACCAACACCTATAGCAGTAGCCCCTGCCCAATTCCAAGCACATTCTCCTCAACCACCTATGCCTAGAATAGCACCATCCAATCCTACCGCTAGCAGTCAACCTTCAGCTGACATCACTGCCCAGCTTAAGAAGGTTAAAGTCGACATTTCCATTTGGGACCTAATCCATACATTGGCTGAGCATAGAGAAGCTTTCCTTAGAGTTTTTCAAGCAGCCCGTGTATCCCAAACTATAGAGCCTGCTACCCTAGAAAGCATGGTAGGAATGATAGCGGTACCTTAGGTTATCTCCTTCTCTAGCCTAGAGTTACCTCCCTCTGGCACCAATCATAATTCTCCCTTGTTCATCACTGTGCAACATCGAATCTTGCGCATCCCTCTCACATTGGTGGATAATGGAGCAGGCCTAAATGTCTGCCCCTTGCGCACAGCAAGTGCAATCGGATTCAAGTTCGAGGACATTACACCAGCTGTGAAAGGGATGACAGCTTTCGATAATACGCATCATGATGCACTTGGAGACCTGATCATTCCCCTGACTATAGGCCCCACTCGCTTCGACGTAGAGTTCTACATTGTAGATATTGAACCCTCTTTCAATCTGTTGCTTGCACGCCCTTGGCTTCACAAGCATCAAGTCATTCCTTCAACCCTCCATCGTATGATTAAGTTCTGCTGGGATGACAATATCGTTGTTGTTCTGGCAGAAGACATGGAGAAGGTTGAATCTATCTCTACTTTAGCCCCTCAGACCATTCAATTTGAGCCTAAACCTTCCGATGTCCTTTATCGGGTTAACTGGTTTGAGCCGATTAATTTCATTCCACCCTTAGAGCTTGTCGGCCATTTGGCCACTTTTGGCAACCCTCGTTCGATGGTCGACAACCTATGTCACAAATGGGGATACAAGAAAGGATTGCCTCTAGAGCTTTATGGTGGCCAAGGAATCATCGAGCCGATCGAGGCCGAAGAATGAATTGAGCGAGACGGATTGGGATATGAGCGGTGCTGCCAGAGAAAGAGATCGCAACGCCATGGTAAGTCTTCCAAGATGATTATTCCACGAGATTTATCCAACTTTATTAGCACAGGCGTTATGGATCCGAACCACAGTTCATATCCAGTGTTAGCACCATTAGCTTGGGTCTGCCTAGAGGATTCATATCAGGACAGCATCCAGCTAGAGCAGCAGGGTACAGAACAAGAGATCATGTAGACAGAGCAGTCAACAGTCTAGATAGTGGCCCAAGAAACAAACTCGGATGATGACATCGGGGATCTGGATCTCTTGTTTCAGGAACAGCTGGATGTGCTTGCAGAAGACATAGCAGAGCATGATCGCAGGAGGAAAGGCAAAGTAGTTGCCAAGGCAGCACCAACAGAAGCACCAATACCACCCCAGGGCCAAGTTTCAGTTATGGTCCTGCATGAGACAGACAAAAGGGATGCTAGATCATTGGAGTTAATCTCCTGTCAGCCGGGAGGCGGGTCAAGCTGGTATTGGCAGTATAAGCCTCGGAGTATAAGAATCAAATCCTTGAAACAAGCATGAGAAGGACAAGCGACAGTAGTCTCACCAATCTACAACAAAGCAGCCACCAGCAAGCAGAATTTTGTACAGCTAACAGAAAAAGAGAAAATACCAAAAAAAAAAAAAATCAAAATCCAAGAACAAAAATAAGTTAACATCAAAGGCAGTGACTCCTGGTTCCTCGGATCATCTAGACAGGGAGGCATAAGAACTGGCGTAATGCCGATACAAGGGCACGAAGGTCACTGTGACAGTCCTTAAATGCCATCAAGGTGCAGAATCAGAAGAGGTCTTCTCAGTTGACATAACAGACCCGGCATTTGAAAAAGAAATTTTGTCAGAACTAATTGCTAATGAAGAAGAGGACGAGGTCCATGGAGCAGATTATGAAGATGAGCCATCACAAATCCCCTTTTATGATAATGATCTAGAAGGCCCGAACCTTCATGTAGAGGAAGAAATGGAGCTTATCAATATCGGCACGGCGGAAGAAATTAAAGAAACACGCGTCAGTGCCAGTTTATCACCACAAGCAAAAGCGGAGTTTATGGCTTTTCTAAAAGAATATGTAGATGTCTTTGCATGGAGCTATGATGACATGGTGGGATTAGACATTGATGTGGTAGTTCATACATTGCCACTTATACCCAATTCAAAGCCAGTCAAATAGAAGCTCCGTAGATGGCGCCCCCAGTGGCTTTTAAAGCTTAAAGAGGAGATTATGAAACAACACAAAGTCAACTTCCTCAAAGTCATGCTGTATCCTGAATGGCTCGCCAACGTTGTGCTAGTGTCGAAAAGGATGGACGGGTTGGCTTGTGCATTGATTATCGAGATCTTAATAAAGTAAGCCCCAAAGATGATTTCCCGCTCCCTTACATTAACATTTTTGTAGACAACACTGCAGGGCATAAGATGTTGTCTTTTATGGACGGGTTTTCCAGATACAACCAGATCAGAATGGCTGAAGAAGATATGGAGAAGACATCTTTCATTACTCCATGGGGAGTCTTCTGTTATAGAGTAACGCCATTCAAGTTGAAGAATGCAGGTGCAACATACCAAAGGGCCATGACAGCTTTATTCCACGATCTTATGCATCAAGAGGTTGAAGTGTATGTGGATGATATGATGCTAAATCTAAAGAGCCCGAGGACCATCTCTCTTGCTTGAGAAGGTTGTTTGAGTGCCTGTGAAAGTACAAGCTCCGTTTGAACCCCAACAAATGTGTATTTGGGGTATCCTCTGGAAAGTTACTGGGTTATATCATCAATCAGAGGCGAATTGAAGTGGACCCTCAGAAAGCAAGAGCCATTGTTGACATGCCTCCCCCAACAACCGAAAAAGAGATTTGTGGTTTGTTAGGCCAGCTACAATATATCAGTAGGTTCATTACACAGTTTACACCTATATGTGAACCCATATTCAAGCTACTGAGGAAAAACGCTCAGACTTGCAGGAATGACGAATGTCAAGCGGCCTTTGATAAAATCAAGCAACTTCTGGTGAAGTCTCCAGTTTTAGTTCCCCCCACGCCAAGATGCCCTCTGCTACTATATCTCTCCATAACATAGCATTCTATGGGTGCAGTTCTGGGTCAGCATGATGAATCTGTGTGCAAAGAGAAGGTTATCTACTACCTTAGCAAACAGTTCAATGACTGCGAGGTTAAATACAGCCCAATAGAGAAAATCTGCTTATCTCTGGTGTGGGCCACGCAGTGCCTCCGACATTATATGATGGCATATCCAGTATTGTTGTTGTGTCGGCATCAGCCTATCAAATATCTGTTCTAGAAGCCAGCTTTGGTGGGCAGATGTGTCAAATGGCAGGTGATGTTATCCCAATATGATATCACTTTTGTCACACAAAAATCTATGAAGGGACAAGCCATGGCAGACCACTTGGCCGACTTACCTTTGCCAGAATATCAGCCTTTACGAACTCAGTTCCCAGATGAAGATATAATGTTTGCAATGGGTGAGGAGGAACTAGAAGGACCATAGAATGAGAATCAGTGGTGTCTGTACTTCGATGGTGTAGTCAATAAACGAGGAAGAGGCATCGGTGCAGTTCTAGCTATGCCACAAGGACAGCTTATTCCCTTTGCGAGGAAGTTGGCATTTGAATGCACCAATAATGAAGCCGAATATGAGGCCTGTATTTTAGGCTTACAAGTAGCAAGGGACCAAGGCGCCCGAGAACTCCACGTATTTGACGACACAATGCTGGTTATTTCTCAAGTCAACGGCGATTGGAAGACAAAAGACCAGAAGCTCGTACTATATCATGAACATTTGCTGAAATTGACTGAAGAATTTGAAGATGTCAAGTTTTCCGTCATGAAGCGAGCCAAGAAATGCATATGAAAATGCTCTGGAGGCACAGGCTATAGACATTTCAGTCACATGCATTGAACAACCAGCACATTGTATACATATCCACGAGGCGCCATCGTTTGCTGAACTGCCTTGGTATAGTGATGTTAGAACTTTTCTGGAGTCTGGCAGTTTCCCTCCAGGTATTTCTGCATCAGATAAGAAGACCTTGACACGGTTAGCATCTAAATATGTGCTTCGGGCTGGGCAACTATTTAGGTCTTATAACTAGATACTTCTCAGGTGCGTAGACAAAAAGGAGGCGGATATGCTAATGTTGAAAGTCCATGCAAGCACCTGTGGCCCACATATGAATGGGGTTCTTCTAGCCAAGAAAATTATGTTGCAGGGGTATTTCTGGTCCACTATGGAAACAGACTGCTGCCAATTTGTCAGAGGATGCCATAACTGCCAGATACACAGCAATTTTATACATGCTCCCCCACAACAATTACATAGCATGTCATCGCCCTGGCCATTTTCTACTTGGGGAATTGATGTTAACGGGGCCATTCATCCTGCTGCATCCAATGGGCACTGTTAAATTCATGTGGCCATCGATTATTTCAAAAAATGGGTCGAGGCGGCATCATACAAAACAGTCACAACAGCCATTACAAAAACGTTCATTAAGAATAATTTTGTCGCTAGATATGGAGTTTCATTTGCTATCATTTCAGACAATGGAACTAATTTCATAGCAAAGAGAGTTGAGGATTTCCTTCGGAGTTGCAAGATCAGGCATCACAGATCCTCCCCCTCTCGACCGTAGATGAATGGGGTAGTAGAGTCGGCTAATAAGAATCTAGTGAAAATCTTGAAGAAGATGGTCGAGACTCATAAAGATTGGCATGAGAAGCTGCCCTATGCATTATAGGCCTACAGGACCTCCATCCGGACATCAACAGGAGCAACACCTTATTCTTTGGTGTATGGCATGGAGGCGGTCCTTCCCTTTGAAGTCGAGATTCCTTCGTTAAGAATCTTGAAGGAGGCAGAATTAGAAGAGGCAGAGTGGATACATGATCGCTGTGTTCAGCTAGATTTAGTTGATGAACACAGATTACAAGCTCTACATCATGACCAATGCTACCAGAAGAGAATGGCCCGGGCATATCAGAAGAAAGTTCGTCCTAGAAGCTTTGAACCTGGAGACTTGGTTTTGCGTGCCATTCATTTGCCCGATGCATGGGGAAAATTTAGGCCTAACTGGCGTGGACTTTTTGTGGTTAAGGAGACCCTGTCAGGGGGTGCAATCATTCTTGAAGGCATGGACCATAGAGAGCAGTCAGAGTCTGTCAATGCCTCCTACCTAAAGAAGTAGGATCTATATGATAAATATAATGCCTCCTACCCATAGGGGGTGCTATATGATCAGTGACTCTTAGTCAATCCTTAGCCTTGCAACGTGAGCCATGCATTTTCATGTTTCTTTTTTTCGCCTACTAATATTTTATTGCATTCTAACATAACTGGAATAATCTTCTGCACCTTTTTGTTGGATACTTAAGCTTCTCTAGAGGGGGGGTGAATAGAGATTTTCCGGTTTTAATTATGTCTTTGGAATTTATTATGCAATTCAAGAATTTGACACAAAACACATTCAATCACAAAGACAATAGATTTATAGTGGTTCAGCCAACCCCGGCTTAGTCCACTCCTCAAGTTCCCCACTTGAGACTTATCCCTTATATTCAATACCTAGAATATTACAAGTTACAAAGATTACCTCGTTTGTACACTTGTATCACGAATTCACTTCTCCTCCCTAGAGAACCTCTGATTGCTTTTGAAGGAGTGAGAGCTTTGGAGCACTTGAACTGTTGCTCTTGATTGCCTTGAGTAGATGATGAGCACTTGGAGCTTAAAACAAGGCTAAGGTTGGAAGAATTACAACTCTCTTGATCTCTCAATAGATT
>JAMKQA010021516.1:0-16184 GCA_024699735.1 Posidonia australis | reverse complement strand
AGCTAGCCCTGAACTTAATGGGGTAGACGATCCTTTCGAAGGCATAAAACCTCGTATCAGGGAGTTCTTTGCCGTAGTGCAACTGTATACGACACCTTGCGAAGCTTTGCTGCTTCGCATTATCATGAGAGAGATCAACTTCTAGGAGGTCGGCAAAGTCAGCCACCATGTGTTTGAAAACGTCTACATTCCACAGATGATGTGGAATACCTTTTAGCCTGACCCACACACCCTCCTCCCTAAGGGTGAAGACCGCATTAGTTTGCGGAGACCAGTGAACAAAAGTGGCCGGGAGAGCTTGCAAGGAAGAGCCATAGAGATTGAGGGTGTCTGTTTTTTTATTTTTGGGGACGGGAATCTGAGAAGGAACTTAATGGGGGCTGAAAGTTTAACTTCCACTCCTGA
The DNA here is from genome assembly GCA_024699735.1 of Posidonia australis. Lineage (NCBI taxonomy): Eukaryota > Viridiplantae > Streptophyta > Magnoliopsida > Alismatales > Posidoniaceae > Posidonia > Posidonia australis. The sequence goes on along the minus strand of JAMKQA010021516.1, from coordinate 15,779 downwards.
TGCTAGATGCCAGTGGATGGAAATATGGTGCTCTAGTATTTCCTTAGTTAGTTGTGTGGAGTGGGAGGATACTAAGGCACAACAGGACAGTGAAAGAAGGAGGTCGCAAGTGGCCTCAGATGGTGGAATAACGGTCGGGGAATGAGGGGAGAGACCTGTCATTCTAGGGGGGCGTTCTGCGCTTTTGCCTTCCTGAAAAAATTTACAAATGGCCACCGAGTGAGTGGGGGAAAGGCAACGGAAGCAAAAACCAGCATATTTGCAGTTAGCCTTAGTGTGGCCAAGGAGACCACAAAAATAACATCGCTTTGAAGCTCGACAGAAACTAACCAGGGGGGAAGGGTCTTTGCGTCGACGAATCGTCTTCCACTCCGAATGCTCCTCAGCGCTGAAGGTGAGAGGAGTAAACCGAGAGCCAGGTAAAGGGAGAGGAATAGAAGCATCGAGAATGTCAGGAGATATTCTCACGTCAGAGGATATCTCACTGGCAGAGAGACGTGGGTGAGAAGGACCCGATCCACTGCAGAGAGAAGGAGAGGAAATCTCGCTGTCAGAAGACGTGCCGCCAGCAGAGAGATATGTCAGTGCATTATCGTGCGAAATCATGACCCCCAATAAACGCCTGTTAATGAGGGAGTTGTCTTTAAGACAGGAGAAGGAGAGAAGCGAAAATACCATCTTAATTTGCATATTGGAAAATGCATAATCACGCTCGAAACCAAGCGAGGAATCAGGGATAGAGGGAAAGGAGGCGTCAGTCCTGCTGTAGATGGAACTCTGGCCAGTAGGAAACGACGTGAGGTCGGAGCAAGGTGAGTGAGCATGGGGCTCAAGGTCTGAGACGCCATCATCATCGGTACGCTGTACGCGGGGGCTGGTTAAGCCAACAGAACCCTGAGTAGGGGCAAGGGCGGGGTCCCCTAAAGGGGGAGGCTTATCGTAAGCCCGCGGGGACACGGGAACAAAAGGAAACGTAAAATCCCACCCAAAGTACGGACCTGACTCTGCCGTGTCAGCTGGAAAGTCAGAGACCACGAGATCTCCCTCCGTCGGTGATTTAAAATCTACATTATTAACTAGGGAGGGGAAGGTAATTTGATTAATTAAATCAATCTCGGGGTAATCGTCCCCAAAATTGCGAGAGGGGGGTAGGGAATAATCGTCAGTATTACTCCTAAATTCACAAAATATCAGGCTAATCTTAGGAGGGGAATATTGTGTAAAACCCCACACAGAACCCGAGGAGCCAACTTCTTTTGGCTTCTCGACCACGCCTGTGTCGAAGAAGGAGGCCACCCGACGGCTAACCGGAGGAAAGGTCGCTGGGGCTCCGGGGGGCAGAGGAGGATCTACACAGATCAAGTGTAGCTCGTGATCGAGACCCCTTGACGTCTCCGGAAGAGACCCCGAGAGAGTTCGAAAGATAAATAGATTCCCTTTCAGATCCAATAATCTAGGGTATACATAATCACAGGAAGAAATATAACCAAAAATCACCGATCCAAAGGCATCAGCAAAATCAGAATGTAAATAACATGATACCGTAAACATAATCAAAGACGGCGATATAGATCTAGGAATATAGATGCAGTTTACAGAAACATGAACAACAGAAGACAAGATAAAACGAAATAGGCAAGAAGAAAGACCAAAAGCCACTGTCAAAGGGCCTGGCTGGGACGATAAGAGATCGTTCAAGGCGGGGCTGGCTCGCAAAATGCCAGACGAGGGTTGGGGGGGTTTTCCCCACTCGTCGGAGGCAGATTGGGAGGCAAGGAGGAGTGGGGGGGACTGCCTCTTCCGGCTTCCCTTAAGAGGAAGCAGTGCAGGGCGCAAAGGGGGGTTAGAAGTTACCCACCGAGAAGATACCTCGCCAGACGTAGATCTCCCAGGGAGCGCTTCCTCGTCCAGAGCCGCCTTGCGCGACCGGAGGCTGTAGGGAGGTGGTTCGCGGCGAGTGGAGGGAGGGCGTTGACCTGCCGCCATAGGGTTCCCGGGAGGAGGAGCACAGAGGCGGAGGGGCAGCCAGGAGAAAAAAACTGGGGCTAAGGGTTGTTGCAGGAGTGGATGCAGCGTAGGTCTTTTTTCGCGAGAGCTCAGGGAGTTGCAAGTTTGAATCTCAACATGTGAAAATTGGTGAAAGGCACCAATTTTTAACTTATGTTTTTGACAACATGGGCTTATAGGTTGCTTGAAGTCTGCTATATATGTATGTGTCAATGTATTTGTAGATAATCCCTTCATTTCCAACCATGGAGTAAGGTTAGGTGTGGAAGGGGGGAGTAATTTGCATATGTTAAGACTAAGCTACCAGTGTTTATTGTGGGTAGCATGTTTTTTTTTTGACATGCCCTCTTCATGTTAAGCCTCCTGTCAACTACATACTAGATCTATCAACTGGATGAGTTGCAGCATGTATTTTTTTATATGTCCTCTTCATGCTGCAAAATGTCCTACAAGATGTTCTTTTTATTTACAACTGGATACTAGATTTTGTCAAATTTTTGCACAAGTGATTTTACCTTCTCCCTCAAAGCTATTTTAATAAAGATTATCTATGCTCAAGTTATTTTGATATTCCAATAAGCATCTCAGAAGCATTTTCAGCATTCAACAACCTTTGTAGAAAGGCCTCTATGGTTTCAATATTATTGCCATCAACAAGTATACACATTTTGTTCATCATGGATTATTTTTCTTGGAGCATTCTATCTCATATGAATTGCTTGCATAGCATTCAATGGATAGCTTAGAAGCATTTTTAGCATCAAACAAAACAAGCTTTCCACCACTCCACATTAACGAATGGCATTAGACAAATAGCACAAAAGTAGACACTCACTGCCCCACTTTAACTAATGAAACAAAGAACAAGTGATAACAAGCATAGAGTTAACAAATACTCACTCCAATCTTACAGAGTTAACAAAGCACAAGTGATAGTTCAGAAACAAGTGATAACAAGCATAAACTTTGTCCAATTATAATTTAGAAACAAATACAAACTATAGCAACACTAGGAAAACATCACAAATAGATAATGAATTACAAGTTCACAAGACAAACAAAAGAAAAAAATTGAAGAGAAATCCATTTAAAGATATAATGTGCTACTCATCCAACCTAAAAGTTGCTTCCCTTCATCTTGTTGATGGTGCATTCTGTAACCATGCTGGCGACAACCTCGTGCGTGGCGCGAAAGACCAAATACGCGAGGACCAGCGAAGTCACGGCAAAAAGCAATAAAGCAATGATGAGATGCAGGAGTCGCCACCTAGTCTACTTAAAAACGGGAGACGAAAAAAATCATTTTAAAACATTCAAACTATGCAATTAAACCAATGAAAAAAAAGGGTCAATCATGAAGCAGAAATGGGTAAGGATCTTTGTTACGCACGAGGAAGGTATTAAGCATCCTCGTGCACCCAAGAAGTCGGTCTTTCATGGATTTCTCATTTACTTAGATGGAATGTTGGCTTTTTAACCCTTTTTCTGTACGCCCGAGGGCGATATGCAATGCAACGCTATATGCAAGTGGTGCCTTATGCTAAACATGGATAAAAGGACTATGGGGTGTGTCCTAATGCTCTGAAAGATCACTCAAGGCATGGACCGAATATCGATGCAAAGATATTGCATAAACATAACCATAGATCCAGTAATATCGAGTAGCTAACGTCCTCGCTTTGTTATATGCAAAACCTAAGCTATCATACATAAAAGAGGATGAAATCAGACTGGAGTCATTCTGATATAACCAGGAGGACACCCAAAGAAAGTCAGAGGCAAAGCAAATCAGGAACCATATTAAATATCATGTCAAAAGTCACTATTGGTGCACTAAAACAGGCAGGTGCGACTGTTTGGTGCGCCAGCAATGTGCTCCTTTTAGGTGCACCACCTATGTGCTCCACTAAAGTGTGCTAACAATGTGTGCCACTAAAGTGAGACTCAGAAATCACAAAGCAACCAGACTGATATTGTAACCATGCCGGCAACAGCCTTGGGACTTGGCGCGAAAGGCCAAATGCGCGAGGATCGGTAAAGTCACGGCAAAAAATAAAATAGCAAATACAGGAGTCGCCACCTAGTCTATTAAAATAGAAGACAAGGAAAACCATAAAAGAATCATTCAAATCATGCATATAGAAAACCAATGGAAAAGGTCTAAAACCAAAAATGGGTAAGGATCCCTGTTACGCACGAGGAAGGTGTTAGGCACCCTCATGCGCCCGATAAATCGGTCTTTCTATAGGTTTCTCATTTGCTTATGAAATGTCGACTTTCCAGCCTTTACTGTACACCCGAGGGCGATATGCCATGCCAAGCTAAGTGAGTGGTATCTTATGCTAAATAAGGGTACATGGTGTGCAAGGTGTGTCCTAATGCTCAGAAGGATTACTCATATCGCGGGTCAAGCATTGATGCAAGGGTATTGCATAAATAAGGTCAAAGATCTAATAATTTCGAGTGATTTTTTCATCCTTACTTTACTACATGCAATGTATGATCTAACATGCATACAAAGGATAATAAAAGAAAAAGGGGCTTCCTGGATATATCAAGGAAGAAAGCCAGAGAAAACTGAAAGCAAATCAAAGCAAGAAATCATGCTAAAAACCATGCGAAAATCTGCTGTGTGCTACTGAAAAACAGGCTGATGTGCCTGTTTGGTGCACCAGACTGGTGCTCCAGTCTGGTGCGTCACCTATGTGCTCCTATGTGGGATGGAAAGATGTGCTGGGGAAAAATAGAAATCCATGCAGTACAAAATCACATGTAAATGCGCTAGGAAAATTATGCAATGTAAAAACTCTTGTAAATAGAAGATATCCTTCAAAAACGAAAGGCATGCAAGTATGAGAAGCTCATGGATCTTGTGCTCAAGGACTAGTAGTCTCACACAAGATCTCACCCTATTCATGCTAAATGAAAGCAGCAAGATTCAGCCATGTCACTGGATCATGGGCTGATGCATAAGGCTCTCCACGTAGGAGTAAAGTGCAACCAGCCTACCAGATTCTAGTCATGGACTGAACAATCAAAGAATAAAACAACTGAAAAGCAACATCACTTGAAGTTGAAATCATGCATGCACCATCATGAAATACTAAAGAATCACCACTGAAAGAATCAGGTTCCAAATCATTTGGGAAAACATGCAAATGAGGATGCAAAAGAGGATGATTTACTCTCTGACCAGTCTAGTGTACCAGAATGGTGCGCCGGAGTGGTGCTCTGATGTGGTGCGCCGCTCTGGTGCGTCGCTCTGGTGCGCCATATAGGTGCTCCCCAGAAAATCTGAATTAGACTGCAGCCTGATTCAGATTCAATAAGGGGATTTCTTTTAACCCAGATTTGTTTATGCAGATGGCAAGAGATTAAAGAAAACATGATGAAATGCTAACAAGTGAATGTATTTTATCATTAGTTTTTAATCATGGCAAATCATAGGTTCATGGCTGAAGATACTTTGCATGAGATTTTAAAGAATATGCATGAGAAAATAAGTTTGGCAAACCATATGTAAGTGATGACTTCATGAAGAACATGTCTATTGCATATTCTAGCATATATGCATGGATCATGGATCTTAGTGCAAAGAAATAGAAAAGAATAATAAAACCACTCTTTAGAACTACATGGTGCAGATTTTTAACATATGGATTGTGCATGCAAGGTATCAACATTCTATCATAAAATATCTCTTATATAACAGCAAAAATCAGATTTCATGTGAAGTCTAAGGCATGCTTTATCCAATGCAAGAACTAAGATTTAAAAAAAACAAAAATGTGAAGAGTGGAACCTACCTTATCCAAGGTGTTTCTTCTTAGAGAACCCAAGATAATATGATCCTTGTTGCTTTGGAAGGGCTGAAGATGCTTTGGAATGCAAGGGAATACTCCAGAAAACGAGAATAGGCTGCTGGAAAGAGTATATGGCATGCTCAAGATGCTCTCTTAGATCAGGATTGCTGAATCAAGGTTTTCTAACCACTTCTTATGGTTGCCTATAGGGGTCCTTATATAGGATTTCTCAAGGGTAACTCCTAGAGAATACAAGGAGCCTCGTAAACGTAGGGCCTGGGAAGATTCCATGGCATATTCGTTAGTGGAGGTAACAACCATGGGAGGTGGAAAGCTAGCAGCCAATAGTCTGAGAAGTGGCTGCGCGCCAGCTTGGTGCGCCAGGTAGGTGCGCCAGCCTGGTGCTCTAGCTAGGTGTGCCACTGTAGTGCTCTTGCTCGGTGCTCCAAACAGGTGCTCTACATTGGTGCTCTCCCCTACCTGTCTGGATTTCTAATTGGACTGCGGGCCTGCTATAGGTTTGTGGTCGGTTTAGCTAATGGGATTCAAAAAGTGGTTGGGTTAGCCACATCCAAAGCAACATCTGGAAAGCTTATCTATGAGTCACCTCAAAATTGGGGTGTCTTCAGATATGCTATGCGATATAAAACCTTATAAATATACTCGAGACCATCTGAAAACACATCCTAGACATCCGAAAAAAATCGATCACATAGAGGTTCATCTCTCTTCCATACATCCATAAAAGGAAGAATGAACCCAAGTGTGATCATGCCAACCTGGGATTTCGACGCGGAGTCGCGCCAGAAGGAGGAGATCACAGCCATGCCAAGATGGTGAAGACGCAAGATAGGATAAAACAAAAAGAAAAGGGAGTCGCCACCTAGTCTTTTAAGGGAAAGACGAGGAAAACCACAAAAAATCGAATGCAGGAGATGAAAATGCGAAGGCTAGGTGTCTGTTAACCGGAAGACGGATAAGGATTTCTATTACGCACGAAGAAGGTGTTAGGCACCCTCATACGCCCGAGAAACTCAGTCTTTCTAGTCTAAATCGCTTGCTAAGGGCTGGATGAAAGTTTGCTAAGCCTAGATCGTGCCTTGAACATGCTAACATGAATGCCATGACAAGACTGGATGGATATGCAAGATAGTATGCGAAAACTGCGAAGAAATCCACATGAAATGACGAAATCGCAAAATACGACATGACAAAGAGAATCACATGAAATGACGAGGTTTTTGGTGAGAAAGGCTCGGAAAACCACACAAGCCTCAAGAAAATCAATAATGCAAACAACTTTGGTCATCATAATCATGAAAAACATTGCAGAAATTAAGATGGAAAAAATGCGAAAAAGTCCACGTAAAACAGACAAACTTGGACATGTGAAGACATTCACATGAAATAACGATGTTTTTGCAAAGAATGCTTCAGAAAATCACACCAATGTCAAAAGGGATCGAAAATACAACAGACCCAAATCATTAGAAGCGCAGAAAACACCATGGAGATCTGAATGGGAAAATTGCGAAGAAACCCACATAAAACAAGCCAACGACGACATGCGAAGAAAATCATATAAAATGACGATGTTTTTGGAAGGAACGCCTCGGAAAACCATACCGACATCAAAAAGGTAAAAACTGGGGTCAACCTAAGTCCTCGAAATCGCAAAAAGGTCATGAAAATTAAAAAGGAGAAAATAAACCGTAAATGGACCAATGTGGGCCTTTCGGTCAGTTCGTGTACGCCCTCGGGCGATGAAATCCAAATCAAATCAAAAATCCGAAATGTAGAATTAAATAGAATCAAATTGAATATAGGGCAAGGGGCTCCGAAAACAAAGTAGAGAAAAATCAAAGAAAGAAACACATGAGATACAAACTTACTTAAAAGGAGGGACTGATACGCAAATGTGATGAAAACAATATGAAATGCATGGATGAGTGCCTAAATGTGCAAAAATGCTAAAGAATGGCTTGGACAGGGACTATGCAAGGCTAAGTGCAAAAATTGAGATGCATACTCATGAATTGGAAGCATAGGGGCAATTTAGTCATTTTCCTAGCCAAATGTGATAAATGCATGCATGGGAGTTATGCATGATCTAAGTCATGTCAAAATGAGTGCAAAATGTCCATAGAGTGTATTTGTAAGAAAACATGGAAGAGAAGAACAACAAAATGATGTAAACACAATAGAGGACAAGCATAAGGACCAAGATGCAAAATTCACAAAAAGAGTGAGAATATGGATGAAAAATATATTCATGACTTCTATTCTAACATGCAAATGATGGATCAAATATCAATGTGGCACAAAGATGTGAAAATTGCACTTGGGTAATTTCCTAAAAACTCAAGGTCTAAAGTGCAAAATTCACACATAAATGCAAATGTGATTAAAATGTTAAGCTAAAGGGCAATTCACAATGAAAACATGATTTTTAAATCGAATCTATGACTAAATGCAAAATTTGATATGCAATAGGTGAAAAATATCAAAAAATATGCAAGAAAACACTTAAAACCCTAAATGATGGATTTAAAATTAAACAAGGGGTCTATATGTAAATTCTTTGTGTTCGGGAATTATTTATTAAGGATTTCAGGGACTTATGTACAAAATTCCTAGGACCAGAATTTAATAAAAAAAATAGGATTTTATAATGATCAGTGTAATTGTGCAATTTCTCATGGTTAATATGCAAAATTTCCAAGAAGAAACTCATTTTTAAAAACTCTAGGGCTTATTGTAAAGGCTCAGGACTTAAATGTAATAAAAATTCAATTTTAGTGATGGTCAGTGTGATTTTTAATTCTTTTAGAGTTTAGAATATAAATTTCACAGGGAAAACTCATTTTAAAAGTTCTTGAGGCTAAATGCAAATGTTTAGGACTTAAGTGTAAAGAAATCATGGTTCCAGGGACCTAGATGTAATAAAACATGCATTAGCATGACTAAAAATACAAATTAAAAGTAACAAGGAAAAAGATGCAACATTCACAAGAATAATAAAAGCCACAAAAGAATATTTAAAATGACAAGGGCTTAAACACAAATAAAAGGACTCAAATGTAATAAAAAAAAGGACTCAAATGCAATAACTTAAAACTAAGGAGTATGGGTCAAATATCCAACCCCTCGAAGATCACCAGAGGACCGCTGGTGTTCCCACTCCGGCGAGACCTCCGGTAACGATCCTATGGTGACACGATGATTGGATGGCTCCGGCGAAGGCTCTAAAGGCTGGAGGGGGCACGGTGGGTGTCTCCGAGGTGTCACGCTCGGCTGGAGCGGTCTGAGGTGCTCCCCCCACTACGCGCTACGGCGAGGTGTCTGGTCGATGATGGAGAAGACGACGGCACAGCGCAGCGGTGCTCCGACGATGGCTAGGCCCAAGCGGAGGTCTGGGAAGCACAAAGGGGGCGCGGCGAGGCTCTAGGAGGCAACGACGAGGTCCGGGGCGTCCCACCCACCTCTGCATCAGCGGTGATAGCAACAGCAAGTCTTCGGGGCACTACAGCGATCCAGGCGGCGACGTGGCGGTGCGGAAGCGTTCGTGGAGAGGTGGCGGAGCTCCCTAGAGCAACGGTGCAGAGCGGGGGTGCCTGGAGTGCTCCAACGTTTCTCGACAGTTGACGATGGTGCTGCGGCGATGACGACGGGGTAGCGGCGACGACAGGGGGTCTCCGAGGGGCTTCTTTGGAGCAAAAGGGAGTCCAATAAGGAGGAGGAAAGAAGAGGAGGAGGGAGGAGAGGCCCACGGTAGCCTCACTTAAGGTAAAGAGGCCTGAGGCCTCGCTGGTGGTGGGGAACCCACCACCACCGGTGGAGGGGCGACGGCAGGCAGAGGGGAAACTCACCATCGTAGCCTAAATCAGGGATTCTAAGATGGCCTACTGAACTGAAATAGAAGGGAAAAGGGGTGTACCTGGTTGGTTGTTCCCGTGGTCTCCAGTGGCGCTCGACAGTGAGGCTCCTACGGTGACGCCCTGGCTGCGACGATTAGGGTCGCGAAAATGGGTGGCTCGTGGCTTTGGATCTCTAGAGGAGTGATGAGTTTTGCTCTAGGGTGGATTAAGGCGCTGGAGAGGTTGGAAGCATATGGGATAAGGTGTCGGTGAAGGGTCCCTTTTAAGCAATGATAGGGCCTTCCTCCGTCGTGGATCCTCTTCCTCAGCCACTAGGCGCCGTAGGATCGAGCGCGTGACAGGGTAGGAAGGTCTGAAGATCGTAGGAGCTTGAAGATGATCGTCGGAAACCTCAGGATTGACCGTCGGAGATTTCGCTAGAGATCTCGGGGGTCGGTTGAGCGGCTCGCTGGAATTATTTTTGAATTTTCTAAAGTTTTTGATTGAGGTGAAAGTGGGGTGCATTTGGGCTAAATTGGGCATGTAGAGATGGGCTTTTGATTTTAGTTTTTCAGATTTTGTTTTAGGGTTTTGTTTTTTAAGGTTTTTAATGGATTTTAGGTTTTGGGTTTGGGCTTTTATTTATGTTTTATGATTTTAATTAAATTTTTGATTAAGGTTTAATTAATTGGTTTTAAATCAGGGTTTTAATTATTTAAGATTTTTGCTTTATTTTTGTATTGGAATTTTTATGGATTTTAGGTTTTTAATTTTGGGATTTAGGGTTTAATTAATTGGTTTTGAATTAGGGTTTTAATTATTTTAGCGTTTTTATTATTTTAATTTTAGGGTTTTGGATTTAAATTAGGGTTTTTGGTTTTAATTAGGGTTTTGAGAGTTAATTAATTAGGATTTTGAGATCAATTAAGGTTTTTGTGTTTTAATTAGGGTTTTGGATTTAATTAATTAGGATTTTGATTTCAATTAGGGTTTTTGTGTTTTAATTAGGGTTTTTGTGTTTTAATTAGTGTTTTGGTATTTTAATTTGGATTTCCACTATATTTCTTGGATTTTAAATGAGTTTAAGTGGATTTTATTTCATTTTGACAAGGATTAGGGTTTTCATTTGTTTAATTGGATTTTAAGTGGATTTAATTGAATTTTATTTAATTAGGATTTTTTTAGTTGATTACTTAAGGTTTTTACTTGATTAATTGGATTTTAAGTGGATTTAATTCAATTTGGACTTGAATTAGGGTTTTTGTTTGATTAATTGGATTTTAATTGGATTTTATTTGATTTTGACTTGAATTAGGGTTTTTGTTTGATTAATTGGATTTTAAATGGATTTTATTTGATTTTGACTTGAATTAAGGTTTTTGTTTGATTAATTGGATTTTAAATGTTTTAAATGTGTTTTTGTAGGTTTTAATTTTAATTAGGTTAGAGTGGAATAGTGTGGGCCTAGATGAGCTTGTGTGGGCTTAAGTGGGCTAAGATTTTTGGTGGTCGCAAGCAGAGCATCTTTCTAGAGGAGCCTGCTGCTAAGTGGTTTCAAAATCAGGGTGTCTACACCAAGACACAATGACATGGGTCTTGTGCTTAAGGGCAATAAGCCTCCCACAAGACCACCTACACCTACTTAGATGAAAATCATGAAGCTAGGTCTAATGCACAAAGCCAGCACCAAAGCACATGCAAGGAGAACAACATAGATGCATACAACAAAAAGGGAAATGAACCCATTAAGCCATTCCTATTGCATCAAGAATACAAATAGAACACAGACCCACTAAATATTACACATCTCTAAGATTCAGTAAAAAGACAACATAGGCAAGCATATATCTCATCCAACAATACAAGAGCATAGCATGATTGGTATGGTGGCATAAAGGTCATGATCCATATGAATATCATGCTCAAAAAAAGTGATCCAACAAGTATAAAATTCTGCATGCTTATCATATAAGACTTCTCTAAAATGATCCCATATTCATGAAAGGAAATCTAGCTATGGGAAAGTCTAGATGCCAACCTGTTGGTGTGCTCTTGTACTCCTCCACAAGTGGCTCGAGATGACTTTGATGGCTGAAGAAAACAGGGATCTCCTTCTTCCCAAATGGCTTCCAAGTGATGTAAAAGAGGGGACTTTTTGAAAGCTATGGATGAAGGGGCTTTTCCCTATGCTAGGTGGATGATCTAGGGTGAGTGTTCTTGGCTCTGGATAAAGCTAGGACGTGGGTGTTTGTACGAGAAACAAAGGCTCTTCTTTTCTCTCTTCTTCCAACCCCTTCTCCCAATAACTACTAAGAGTTTATATAGGGAGTGCTAGGAAGTTCTAAAGGCTCAAGAAACCAAAAGACCTCCCCAAAGACCAAAAGACAATGATCGTTATGCTAATAATGAACGAAAGTTACAGCAGATTAGGGGCATAATGGCTGGAGTTTCTCTAGGCAAATGAACAGCCAACGACCTGGAATCGAGTTGGTGCGCCACCTATGTGCGCCACATAGGTGTGCCAGTGAGGTGCACCTGGTATATGCGCCAGATAGGTGTGCTAGGTAGGTGCTCTGGTTTGGTGTGCTTATTTTGTGCTCCAATAAGATGTGTCATATTAGTGTGCTACAAGAATGCACCAGAAAAGTGTGCCATCTAACTATATCGGTCAAATGTGCTAAGTAGGATGCTGGATTTAACTCTGAGGCCTTGTCCATGACTCTAGGTTAGTTTGATGCACTTGGAGGATTCTGTTTGGGACAGCAAGATCTGAATTCATCGCCACTGGATCCATCAACAAGCCGCCTCAAAGTCGGGGTGTCTACAGATGCCCCTTCCTGAGCGAGGTCAAGGGATGGAGGGAACCGAGACTGATGCTCAGGGCAGACGAGAAACCCCTATTTTGAGACTATAGGAGATAATGTTTGTTATGGGCATTAGGTCACTTATCCGGTGAATGCACCAAAAGTCATAACTTGTTGCCAAATGCAAATACGCAAATGCAAAGTGCAATATGCATGTGAATGCCGAGCCAAATGCTGAAAATGCAATGCCAATGCAAAATACAAATGCAAGAGCTGATGCTGAACGCAAAATGCAAAGCTGATGCTGAACGCAAAATGCAAAGCTGATGCAAATATTACACACACAAGAATGGGTATTGAAAGTAGATGCAATGCTAATGCTAATGCTAAAGTGATATTGCAAAACAAAAGAAATCCTACATATAAGGGGAACCACTGGCAGAGACATGACAAGTTGTCGGACTCATCAGCCGGATTATTAAGGTTATCAACCTGAGGAGGCGGGATATGACAAGTCAACCAAGTCTAGTCAACCCGGTCGCCAAACAGCTTGACGATTGTCAACCGAGTAGTTGAGGATACCAGCCCAAAGAAAAGGACATGACAAAACGTATGATTTATCAAGCAAGAAAGGGGGCCCGGTCTGCACGGACTTAGGGCAAGCAAAGAAATTTCACACCCGCGAAGATCAAGAAGAGAAAAGGATAGAATAGCACTTTGACCGCTCGGTCAAAAGTCAAACATTTGGATTTCGCGCCAGCGAAAATCCAAGAAAAGGAAAAGATATGAGCTGGCTTGTCCGGTCAAAGGTTGACTTTGACCATTCGGCCAAAAATCAAGCAAAAGGATTTCGCGCCTGCGAAAATCCGAGAAAAAGGAAGGGATAAGACCTTAATCGCCCAGTCAAAAGTCAAACAAAAGGATTTCGCGCCAACGAAAATCTAAGGAAAAAGCAAGGGATAAAACCTTGACCGCCCGGTCAAAGGTCTACTTTGACTCCCTAATCAAAAGTTAAACAAAATGATTTTACGCCCACGAAAATCTGAGGAAAAAGCAAGGGATAAGAGCTTGACCGCTCGGTCAAAGGTCGACTTTGACCACCCGATCCAAAGTTAACCAAAAGGATTTCGCGTCTGCGAAAATCCAAGGAAAAAGCAAGGGATAAGACCTTGATTGTCGTGTCAAAGGTCGACTTTGACCACCTGATCTAAAGTCAAGCAAAAGGATTTCGCGCCCGCGAAAATCCAAGGAAAAGGAAGGGATATGACCTCGATCGCCCGGTCAAAGGTCGACTTGACCTCCCAGTCAAAAGTCAAGCAAAAGGATTTCGTGGGTGCGAAATTCCAAGGAAAAAACAAGGGATAAGACCTTAACCGTCCGATCAAAGGTCGACTTTGACCGCCCTATCAAAAGACAAGCAAAAGGATTTCGTGCCCGCGAAAACTCAAGGAAAAGGATAAGGATCTTGACCGCCCAGTCAAAAATCGACTTTGACCGCTCGGTCAAAAGTCAAGGAAAAGGATCTCGTGCCAGCGAAAATCCAAGGAAAAGGATAAGGACATTGACAGTCCGGTCAAAAGTCGACTTTGACTGCCTAGTCAAAAGTCAAGGAAAAGGATCTCGCGCTCGCGAAAATTCAAGGAAAAGGAAGGAAGAGGACCTCGACCATTCGGTCAAAGGTCAACTTTGACCACCCGATCAAAAGTCAAGTAAAAAGGATTTTGTGCCTGCGAAAATCCAAGGACAAGGAAAAGATATAACCTCGACCGCCCGGTCAAAGGTTGACTTTGACCACCTGGTTAAAAGTCATGCAAAAAGATTTCACGCCCGCGAAGATCTAAGGAAAAGGAAGAGATATGACCTCAACCGTCCGATCAAAAGTCAACCAAAAGGATTTCGCGTTTGTGAAAATCCAAGGAAAAGAAAAAGATATGACCTCGACCACTCGGTCGAAGGTCGACATTGACCGCCCGGTCAAAAGTCAAGCAACAGGATTTCACGCCCACGAAAATCCAAAGAAGGCAAAAGAAAAGACCTTGACCGCCCAGTCAAAGGTCGAATAGTAGGATTTCGCGCCTGCGAAAAAATCCAAGAAAAGCAAAAGAAAGGACTTTGACCGCCTAGTCAAAGGTCGAACAGCAGGATTTCGTGCCCGTGAAAATCCAAGGAAAGCAAAAGAAAGGATCTTGACTGCTCGGTCAAAGGTCGAACAATAGGATTTCGCGCTCGCGAAAAATCCAAAAAAAGGGAAGTGATAGAAGGACCTTATCCGTCTGGAACAAGAATCCGAAAAAAGAAAGCGATGATCCCTGGATTACCCCCTAAGAAGGAAGTTGGCTCTAGTTAGGCTCCTAAGGGAAAAGATTAATTATGCTTACTGCAGGCTTTGTGGCATGGAAACCTGTATTCCTGTTGAGATGCACATGAAACATCCTCTGAAAGGACCTTGCTGTGGTTTCAATATAATCCGGCATCGTTTGCGGATTTTGCAAAAAGTTAGGACTTATTCGCAATTTTCCAAAACATGAGGGCTTTATTGCAAATTTCCTTGATATGACAAATTTCTACTGAGCTATCAATTTCGAAGTTCTACTGAGTATTTGCAAATGTCTGCCTCAAACATAACTTCCCTCACCCTCTGTGGGTTATTTTGCAAATTTTATAATCTCAGGGGGTTTTCTGCAAATTACCCCATCTGTTGAACTTTTTGAGGTTGAGTGTTTACTTTTCTTGACACTTTGCATTTGCCTCTTCAAATGAAAGATGTGGAGTGTTGGGGGCCGAAATGCAATTTTCAAGCCATTTCGCATTTTGGACCCTAGAAAACAAACTATTTGCACTGCTTGTACACGATGGGGCCCACTGCTATGAATTTCTTGTATATTCTTTATCAAGTGAGCAATTTTTGTACAACTAAAAAGTTGTAATAGGGGGACTGACTTGTTTCATCATGTATCATTGTATCATCAGGGCCTGATTATCCATTTTTATATAATAAACCATGTATTATTTGTAATATTGTGTTTAATGGTTTATTAATGGATAATCTGTTGTTTCTTGGTTGTGTGTAGTTGTGGGTGGTTTTCTGTGCATCTGGTTGTGATTTGGGACCTGTTTGGAGTCCGGTTGGAGGATGCACAACTGCCTCGATTTGCGTGCCATTTCTTTCTCTCTTTTTTTCTTTCCCTTTTCTTTCTTTCCGCGAGCCCTAACTTCCGCCAACTTTCCCCTCTCTTCTTCTTCTTCCTCTTCTCCCTCCCGTGCCACCACCAACGGAGACCCGTGCCTCCCCATCTCGTCCGACAAGA
>JAMKQA010021515.1:0-16826 GCA_024699735.1 Posidonia australis | reverse complement strand
GGAATTAGAGGAGACACGAGGAAAGGGATAAATGGTTAGTCCTAGGATACATGGAACCAACGACACGGATGTCCTTCGGACTTAAAGGAGACACGAGGAGTGGGATAAATGGTTGGTCCTAGGATGCAAGGAACCAACGACTCGTATCTCCTCCGGACTTAATGGAGATACGAGGAAAGGGATAAATGGTTGGTCCTAGGATACTAGGAACCAACGACTCAGATCTGCTCCTGACTTAAAGGTGAAACGACGAGAGGGATAAATGGTTGGTCCTAGGATACAAGGAACCAATGAATCGGATCTCCTCTAGACTTAAAGGAGGCACGAGGAAAGGGATAAATGGTTGGTCCTAGGATACATGGAACCGACGACTCGGAACTCCTCCGGACGTAAAGGAGACACGAGGAGATGGATAAATGTTTGGTCCTAAGATACATGGAACCAACGACTCAGATCTCCTCCGGAATTAAAGGAGACACGAAGAAAAGATAGATGGTTGGTCCTAGGATACAAGGAACCAACGACTCGGATCTCGTCTGGATCAAGGTAGTGTCGAGGAAGGATAAATCATTGGTGCTAGTATACAAGGAACCAACAACTCAGATCTCCTTTGGATTAGAGGAGTCTCGAGGATGGATATATGGTTGTTCCTAGGATACAAGGAACCAACGACTCGGATCTCCTTCGGACTCAATGGAGACACGACGAAATGGGTAAATGGTTGGTCCTTCGATACAAGGAACTAACAACTCGGATCTCCTCTGGACTTAAAGGAGACACGAGGAAAGGGAAAAATGGTTGGTCCTAGGATACAAGGAATCAACGACTCGGATATCCTCCGGACTTTATGGAGACAAGAGGAAAGGATAGATGGTTGGTCCTAGGATTTAAGGAACCAACGACTCAGATCTCCTCCGAACTTAAAGGAGACACGAGGAAAGTGATAAATGGTTGGTCCTAAATTACAAGGAACTAACGACTCGGATCTCCTTCGGACTGAGAGGAGACACGAGGAAAGGGATAAATGGTTGGTCCTAGGATACATGGAACCAACGACACGGTTGTCCTTCAGACTTAAAGGAGACACGAGCAATGGGATAAATGGTTTCTCCTAGGATACAAGAACCAACGACTTGTATCTCCTCCAGACTTAAAGGAGATATGAGGAAAGGGATAAATGGTTGGTCCTAGGATACATGGAACCAATGAATCGGATCTCCTCTAGACTTAAAGGAGACACGAGGAAAGGGATAAATGGTTGGTCCTAGGATACATGGAACCAACGACTCGGATCTCCTCCGGACTTAAAGGAGACACGAGGAGTGGGATAAATGTTTGGTCCTAAGATACATGGAACCAACGACTCTTATCTCCTTTGGACTTAAAGGAGACACGACGAAAAGATAAATGGTTGGTCCTAGGATACAAGGAACCAATGACTAGGATCTCGTCTGGACTTAAAGGAGACATGAGGAAAGGATAGATGGTTGGTCCTAGGATACAGGGCACCAACGACTCGGATCTCCTCCGGACTTAAAGGAGACACGAGGAATGGGATAAATGGTTGGTCCTAGGATACGTGGAACCAACGACTCAGATCTCCTTCGGACATAATGGAGACATGTGGAAAGGATAGATGGTTGGTCTTAGGATACAAGGAACCAATGACTCTGATCTCCTCTGGATAAGAGGAGTCTCGAGGGTGGAGAGATGGTTGGTCGTAGGATACAATAAACCAACGACTCGGATCTCCTCCGGATCAAGGGAGTCTCGAGGAAGGAAAAATGGTTGGTCCTAGGATACATGGAACCAACAACTAAGATCTCCTCTAGATCAGAGGAATCTCGAGGAAGGATAGATGGTTGGTCCTAGGATACAAGTAACCAATTACTCGGATCTCCTTTAGGTCAGAGGAGTCTCGAGAATAGAATATATGGTTGGTCCTAGGATACAAGGAACCAATGACTCGGATCTCCTCTGGACTTAGAGGAGTCGCGAGACAAAGGATAGATGGTTGGTCCTAGGATGCAAGGAACCAACGATTTAGATCTCCTCCGGATCAGGGTAGTCTCGAGGAAGGATAAATGGTTGGTCCAAGGATTCAAGGAACCAACAACACGGATCTCCTCAAGACTTAAAGGAGTCGTGAGACACTGGATAGATGGTAGGTCCTAGGATACTAGGAACCAACGATTCGGATCTCCTCTGGATCAGGGGAGTCACGAAACTAGGATAAATGAACTGGCCAACAGAGATGTAATCGGTGACCATTCAAATGGCTGGATAGAGTACAATATCAAGAGGCAGCTGACATGCCCCAGGTGACAGGAGGATAATACCAAAAGGCAGCTGACATGCCCCTCGTAGCAGAGGGATAATACCAAAAGGCAACTGACATGACCTTGGTAGTGGAGTGCTAGGAATATTGCTAAAAGCGAGGAACAAAAGAAAGCTGGGTGCCTGGATAGCTGGTTTAGCCAATGGTGTTCTGCTAGAAAACACTTGCTTGTGGGTGCACCCTGAACTACGACTGCTTTACTTGCTCGCTTGATGTTATTGATGCTGTAGGACGATGATAGTTGAACCGGATAAACTATTGCTTTGGTTCTGTGCTGATACGTGGCGCTCGGCTGGATAAAGGCTTCATAGGGGCATTATTTCTTCTTTGAATAAGACGGACTTGCCAGATGATTGCTGACAACTCTGGGCTTACTGTCGTGTTGCTGACTTGCTTCTGGGGAGTTGTCTTTGGCACCGGACTATCAACTGTGCTCTCGCCTACTGGTTGGGAGAGTACTGATATTCTGACTTTGCACTGACCTTAGAGGCTCATGGCTGTAGTTGTCCTCGTTTCTGTGCTCAGGCTATGGAGTAGACAACCGGTTCTGGATGAAGATACCATCGCATGAATGGTCTACCAACAGGACAGCTGACATGCTCCTGATTGACGAGGAAGGCTATCACTACAAAGGCAGCTGACATGCCCCTGGTGTACAATATCCTTTGCTAGGTCTTTGGCTAAAGAGCAACTCACATGCCCCTGGTTTGGGACCTAGCGAGACCTTGAAAAGTGGATGAGTGACAATGCATGCAAGCATGATGGTGTTATGTTGTGTCATCCCTCAGAATGAATTTGGAATGCTAATCATGCTTGCTATGAGAAGAGAAGAAGACCTCGGTTCACAAGACACTACTCAGACTTTTAGGCCGTTGGTGGCTCTCTGGGATGGATTATTCAGTAGGTTAGCCTCTGTGCTAAACTCTTGGGACTTAGACCTACTTTTTTGGCTTTTGACATATTTCTTTTCTCCCTCTTAGACTTATAGGCTGCTCTAACCCTCACTTGAGGGTAATGGACATTCGGATTTGGAAGGGGCTGTTGGGATTTTATGCAAGGGGTGCCTAGTCCCTTGGGCTGCTTGGATTTTATGCAAGGGATGGCTTGTCCCTTGGGCTGCTTGGATCTTTGGGATGTTCGCTTCGACTCCTCCCCATGGTAAGTGGTAGGGATAGTGTTGGCCTACTTGCCTCTCTCTGTTAGGGCTGGCTTCTTTCTTCAACTTCTGTCTTCTTATTTCTTTTTTGCCGTTGTGGATATTTTTGTTTTTCTATTTTGGCTCACACTCATGCTCACTCCTAACATTTTATCTCCCTCTGGAGGTGTAAGTCTCTATGGGAGTTTGGACATTTCACCTAACCACGTTTGGGTGGTGGCTCCCTCACTCACTAAGACGTTTGGGTAGTGACAACTGATGAGGTGTTGACCCTTCTCAAGCAGGCTAGCTATTCCGATTCTCGTCATCAGGATGAGATGCTAATGCTTTATGCATGAATGGATGCAGTTATGGATGCGGATGCTTAAGTTACTGAGTGTGCGTTGAAAAACAAGACAAATGCTATGGATTAAATGCACTTGGATCACTGATTATTTTGAAATATGCATGCATGACGGAGTAGTGGATGATGCACGATGCACGAAAAAATACTTTGCAAGGCTAGGATACACGCCTTCTGTTCATTGGTAGTACTTCGGATAACAAGTGTGGCTTAGGTAGCTCAACATTGTCCATGTCTCCGAGGATTGCTACGCCTCTTGAATAAACAGGCTTGATAATGTAGGGACCATGCGGGGTTAGGTTGGAATTCCTCTCGACCGTCCTAGAGATGTATGGTCCGCAAGATTGGATTGCCTGATGTAAATTTGGCCCCTCAGGATTATTATCGTGAGGCTGGAATTCAAGTGTCTCGCCATCTTCCATGTCATCACCCTCTTCTTCATAAGCGATGAGCTTTGACAGGATTTCTTCTTTGAAGGTTGGATTGACAACGTCGAAGGAGAGAGTGTACTATGATTTCTGTGCCTGATGGTTCCTTATTGTGGTCACACTAACTTTGATAAATGAACTTTGGCTCTTGGACCGTGAGGTTTACTGACTGACAAGGTTGATTTGTTGCTTCGGCCTCTAGGGCATTTTTGATGTACAAAGGAGTGATACTAGCTAGCGGTTGTACTGCTGCTGACTGATGGGATTGATGCCGCCCGACTTTCCTTTTGAGCTTAACTCAAGGTCCTTACCTTTGACCGATAACTGAGCTTGAGGTGGTGGTTCTAGGTCACTGACTTGCTCATTGACTGAATTTCTCTACCTCTAGCTTATCTAGACTGTGTGACCAGTGTAACAGTTGTCCAAGGCTTGGTGGGACTGCATTTATGACTCTATTGGTACGACAACTTGTAGGGCTACCATTGCAAGGATTGCTGTTGGAGAGGTAACTGATCCTGTTGAAGAGACTGCCGGCAACTAAGGCTGTGATTGTGCCATCTGACATTCACTCTTTTCAACAGTAGCTTGACTCTGATTGGGATCATGTATCCCTACATTGACAAAGTTGGTGAGGTTTGATGGAATAAAAATCTGATTGTACCTCCTGGTGCGTGACTATCTGTTTCCATTTAGCTATCGCTCGTAGTTTGATCCCTCAAGCTCTCGCTTTTCTTCTGCTTGGATGGGCTCAGAGATTCCTTGGCCATGTCGCTTGAGTGTTGTTCCTTTCTTGTATCCCCGTTTGCGACATACGTTTTCGATCATACGAAGGGGATTGCATCGAACGGTCAAGTGACTGACACGCTCGAGGGTCGGAATGAAATTGACAGGCTCGAAACGGTTGCCCCACAGCACATCAGATGGCTTGGGACGGTCTGGAGAGAGACAGCGGAGATCGACTCGACATTTTCTTGGTCAAGATCTTCCATTGTAACAACAACTGTGTCAATGCCGCAGCAGAGCTTAACCATGCGGTGGAGGGTCGAGAGGATCGCCTTATGCTTGTGCGACAAAAGGTGCCCATGCAGAAGATTGAAAGAGGGCTCCAGATCCATAATATAGAATTCGACGTCAAGGACTACAGGCCCTAAGATGAGAGGAATAACAAGCACCCTTAGTGTGTCGTGATGCGTGTTATCAAAAGCCAACATTCCCTTCGCAGTTGGTATGATATCCTCAACTTTGAATCCGATTTTGTTTGCTATACGCAAATGGCAGACATTAAAGTTTGTGTTGTTATCCACTAGCGTGAGGGGAATTCAAAATCTTTGATATTGCACCGTAATGAGCAGGGACTGGTTATGATTAACACCTATTAAGGGTGACTCCTCGCTGGAAAAAGAAAAAACACAAGGCTCTGCAATGATGCCCACTATATTCTCAAGAGTGGACGGTTCTATGGTGGGGGAGACTCGAGCAGCCTGAAAGCCCATAGGAAGGACTCTCGATGCTCTGAAGAAGTACAGATGAGATCCCAAATGGAGATATCAGCCTTGACCTTCTTCAGTTGAGATGTGATGTCGGTAGAGGGCTACTCCTGCCTGGTTGAAGAAGCAGGGACTAAACAAAGGACCATCTTAGAAGATTGAGGGGCTGGCTGATGAGGTGGTCTCGTTAGACAGGATATTGGATGGGAAGCTGAGCAAGAGGCTGGATAAGATACGAGACAAGATGCTGGAATAGAGATTAGACAAGATACTAGACAAGATGCTGAATGGGAGATTGGACAAGGTTATAGGAAAGATGTTGGAGAAGAGATCAGACAAGATTCTGGACAAGAGTACTAGGTAAGAGGTTGGACAAGAGATTGGACAGGATTCTAGGCAAGAGGTTGAACAAGATTGGATAGGATTCTAGGTAAGAGGTTAGACAAGAGATTGGAAAAGAATCTAGGTAAGAAGTTGGACAAGATATTGGACAGAAGATTAGACAAGAATCTAGGTAAGAGGTTGGACAAGAGATTGGACAAGATTCTAGACAAGATTCTAGGTAAGAGGTTGGACAAGAGATAAGTGGGCCAATGGGTGACCCAGAACGTACGGTCAGCGGCGTCGCAGTACGCTTTGCCCTTGCAGTCAGCCGTATCATGTGGACCGCTAACTCAGGACCGGTATGAATTAGATGATAAAATGAGTAGGGGTGGGCTTACCCCTAGTGTGAATCAGGTTGGAGGGGTCTACTACAGATGTCGTAGACCCAAAGGTGGAGATGAAATGGACTCCTGAGGTCCCAGCGCCTGTTGAGTTTTCATACGCACGCATGGGCTGGTTGATAATGTTGGTATGAGTTAGTGGTGCTTGTGCCTGTGTAGGTGGTGGTGCAGGTGCAGTGTGTGCCTCCTGAGTGTCAATAACGATGCCCTTGCAGTCAATCAAGTCCTGAATGGAGTTTCGAAGAGCCATGCAATTATCTGTCGAATGACCTGCGCAACGGTGGAAATTGTAGTATAGAATCATGTTATACCACCACGGAAGAGGATTCGGTGGGGGGCGGATCTCTGAGAGCCTTAGAAGTGACACCACCTTAAGGGGAAGTCACTCAGCGACTCAAGAAGTGGTGTATACTGTCGGGCAGCATGCAAAGGCCTTCTCTGTCCTCGGTGGGGTCCTTGCCGGATCGGTGTCACGGGATACACCGGCTTGGCGGTGGTAGTGATTTGTGGTGTGTGCAGTGCTCTAGGTGTGGGTGCATAGACTAATTGACTCGGGCCTGGTTCGTTCACCACATTGACGGGCATGGTAGGTTAACCTACGTATGCGACGGCAGGCTTGGGAGGATCCCACCCCTTAAGGTAATTGGTGCCAGCACCATTGTGAGTGCTGCTGCTTGCCTGGTGATCCGAGGATGAGGCTTGTTTCGCAAAAGCGGCGAGCGTAGGAAAGTTACCACTGCGGAGGGAGCTCTCTACGCGTGCACTTGCCTGAATCAGAGATGGGAAGGTGGTGACTGGTTGAATGCTTAATAAAGCCCCGACATCAGGCTGTGCTCCTTGGATAATGATTTCGAAAGACTCCTCGTCAAGGGGCCTATCCTTCACTTGTGATGCAAGGGCACGCCATCGGCCGACATACACCCCAAACGGCTCATGGGGCTTCTGTTTTGTGGTAACAAGGTCCTCCATCATTGGGACCAAGTCGATGTTAAAGGCACAATGGTCCATGAACGCCTGCGAGAGGTCGTTCCAAGTCTTGATCGAGCCCATGTCAAGCGACGTGAACCACTTGAGGGCCGGACCAGTGAGACTCTTTTGGAAGAGGCGGATTAGTAGACTTCGTTAGCCTGAAGCTGAGCAAGATCTTCGCAATATGTTCGATGATGTGAAATAGGGCAACCCTTACCGTTATATTTCATGAATTGTGATGCGAGTGTCGCCTCTGGGAAATAACAGAGGTCCCGGAATTCGTAGGGTTGGCGATCGCCTCCCTGCACTTGTCAAAGTGCTCTCTCCAGGTCACCTACCCTAGCGTGGAAGGTATCTAGAGTTGCTTCCAATGAGGATGGTGCAGCAGGGGGAAGGGCCGCATATGTCGTGTGGGTCGCACTTGAGTGCTCCTTTGGATCCACCATCATGCCACCTGGTGCTGCGCATGATGGCCAGCATATCCGTGCAAGAGTGTTGGGTGTGATCGTGGAAGTGATGGTGCCTAGACCTGATGGTGTGCAAAGGGAGGATAAACAGAAAACTTTGTGGTGGTGGATACTGAGTGTGGGAGTAATAACTACTGCAGCGGTACGGCACTAGGCTACAAACTCTGAGGATCCTACACTCTTGCAACCCGAGGGGTTGACCACCAGATGCTGGAGTTGAATGCTGTGCAGTGATGTGGTGTGTTTGAGCTTGTGGTGTCACACCTAGTGTGGGTGTAGTGCGGAGCTGGGGTGAAGGCTGAGGTGGTGGTGCCGATGCCTAGAACACCAAAGCAGGCTGTCGAGGAGCCTTAGGAGCAATGGCGCCAATAGTAGGCTGGATAGCAATGGCCATGCCCTCAATCCTTTGGGCGAGGGCCAACAGATACTTTGCCTGTGCGGCAGGAGATCCCTCAGGGATAGTGAAAGGTGGCACAGTCGAAGGTCCAAATGTCAAAGACAGGACAGATATAGGTTACCCTAGAGGCAAGGAACCTGTAAGGGATGGTACCACAGTAGGCAGAGTGCTAAAGGAGAAAGAACACTGAGGGAGCGAGGCCTTCAGTGATACATCTGGAACTCGAGATGGGGTCACTAAGGTAGACTCAGTGCTTGGCTCCAGACTGGCCAATGTCAATGGCTGTCCTATGGGGTAGGGGACAGAACCTTCGTGATGCACGAAGGGGACAGAGTGAACAGATGAAGAGACAACAAGCGTAGGTGGGACTGAAAATGAAGTGCCCTCCTAAGCAACAGCGGCGGAAAGAGACTCGCTAGTGCGTTGGGCCATAGCTCATCAAGAACGGGTGAGAACCAAACTACGATGGCAAACACAGGGATGAATCTTAGAACGAGCTATCGTCAAAGTGACGAATAACTTGGGAAAAGATGATCAGCTACGAAGCGTCGCAAACACGGGAGTCAAGGTAGGAATGCTCGAGCAGTGGCCTAGGAACTCACGCTCTACCTGGAAAAAAGAAAACTTCTGGCGTTAAAACCAGCAATAAGATGCAGTTATTATGGTGGCGTGAATGCACATGCATATGGATGCAACTATCATGCGCTCTCTCACGAATTAAGTATTTCCTAGAAGGTCATCTACTCCAGGATCACACATGAGTAAATAGGTTTCCGACTCAAGCTAGAAAGTAAAGGTCCCCGCTCTAAATCTTTGCCAATGCACAAGCAGTGAATAGGTGGTGCATTGGTG
This sequence comes from Posidonia australis, assembly GCA_024699735.1. Taxonomy (NCBI): domain Eukaryota; kingdom Viridiplantae; phylum Streptophyta; class Magnoliopsida; order Alismatales; family Posidoniaceae; genus Posidonia; species Posidonia australis. Next base: position 7,664 of record JAMKQA010021515.1, on the reverse strand, counting down.
GCCTCGTCTCCTACAGTAGCATGGAGCTATACCCTTTACTAGCACCGACAAGACCCTGGACAAGGGGGACAAACTAGCAACACGTTCCACACCAAAGCCATAGAACGGGTTACCAGAATTGTCCTTCACAAACTGTAGGTGTACTCAGGGGAGAAGAATGCATGCACCTATATGAATGAATCATGCATGTATGCTTTGTGTCTTTTACTTGCATTTTATTAACCAGGGGGAGAGTTCAAATTGGTCTCTTGTTTTGCCTTATTAATTGATCTCTGAGTTTGTGTGTTTTATTTTAATCAGAAGGGGGAAACAAATATGTCTCTACTCTCCTAGGCATGTCAAGTGCGAAAGGGGAAGAAAACACACAAGTAAGGCAAGCAAACAACAAACAAAAGGCATGATCATGGCATGTGCAAGTGTCGTGACATCATGATTGTGGAAAGAAAACATCCATCACATCAAAAGGTAGGATATATAACATGTGTGTGCAGTGATAGAGCAAATGTGTAAAAGAAAGTGAGAAAAGCACACTAAGTAAACAAATAATCACAAGCAAGGCAAACAAACAAGCATGTAACACCAAAGCCTCTAAAAGCAAGCGAAAAGACTAGCATGAAAGTCAGAATCTAGTATCCCTAGCAGAGTCACCAGTTCCTGTGACCGTGCCCATGGCCCGAGGGCCGATCCGGCGTGGGGGTCGTGCTAGAGAAGGAGGAGGCCACAGCCATGCCAAGATGGCGAGAGCGCGAGACAGAACGAGAGGGAGAGAAATGGAGTTGCCAACTAGTCTTTTAAGGGAAAGACGAGGAAAATCGCAAATGAATCACTAAAAGTGAATGAATGAGACACAAACGTGAAGGCCAGATGTCTACTAACCAAAGGATGGGTAAGGATTCCTATTACGCACGGGGAAGGTGTTAGGCACCCCTGTATGCCCGAGAAATTCGGTCTTTCTAGTCTAATTCGCTTGCTTGAGGCCGAATGAGTGTTTTCAATGCCTAGATTGTGTTCTAATCATGCTGATGTGAGTGCCAAGACAATACTGGATGGATGTGAGAGACGATGTGCAAAAATTGCAGAGAAATCCACATGAATTGACAAAATCACAGAAAATCACATGAAATGATGATGTTTTTGTAAATAATGCCTCCGAAAACCATGTTGATGTTAAAAGGATAAAAAGTCAAGTCAAACCGTGTTCTCGGAATCATGGAAAAAGTTGTGAAAATCAAAAAAGGGGAAAAATAATCCGTGATGGGGTCAAATGTCTGCCCTTAGGCCTGTTAATGTACGCCCTCGAGCGATGAAATCCAAATCAAATCAAAAATCCAAAAAACATGGAATAAAGACAATCAAATCAAATATTAGATGAAGGAATCCGAAGATAGATGAAAGAAAAGTCCACGAAAGAATGCATGAAATGCAGACTTATCCAAAAAGAATGGACTAATGTGCAAATACAGCAAAAACTATGTAAAATGCATGGAAATGTACCTAAATGGGTAAAGGATTCTAAGGAATGCTTTGGGCAGAGGTTATGCATGACTTGGTGTAATAACATACACATATGTGCATGAATTGATGACACAAGGGCAATTTGGTCATTTTAGTGGTCAAATATGATAAATGCATGCATGGGGACAATGCATGGTCTAAGGTATGTCAAAATGTGTTCCAAATGTCTAGAAGATGTTATTTGCAAGAAACATGGGGGAGAAAATCAATAAAATGATGTAAACACAATAAAGGACAAACATAAGGGCCAAAATGCCAAAATCACAAAAGGAGTGAAAATCTGGATGAAAAACATGTTCACAACCCTTATTCTAACATGTAAATGATGGGTCCAATGTCAATGTGGCACAGGGATGTAAAAGTTGCACTTGGATAATTCCCTGAAAGTTCAAGGTTTGAAGTGCAAAATTCACACATAAGTGCAAATGTGACTAAAATGTAAGGCTAAGGATCAAATCTCCTTGAAAACATGATTTTTGAATAGAATCTATGATTAAATGCAAAACATGAGATGAAATGTGTGAAAAATATTCCAAGATATGCAAGAAAACATTTAAAACTCTAAATAATGGATTTGTAATTAATCTAAGTGTCAAAATGTAAATTTCATGTTCAGGAATGATTTGATGTGAATCCAGGGACTTTTATGCAGAATTTTTGGACCTGAATGTGATAAATTTTATGTTGGTCAATGCAATTATAAAGTTTCCTGAGGTTTAGGATGCAAAATACACCTGAAAAACTCATTTTTAAAGTTTTAGGGGCTTAATGCAAAAGACTAGGACCTAAATGCAATGAAAACATAATCTCAGGGGTTTAAGTGTGATAAAAAATGCATGAATAGAACTGAAATGCAATTGAAATTTAAACAGGACAAAAAGTGCAATATTCATAATGCAATTTTAAATTATGAAAAGTCAAGGGTCACAAAATAAACTTTCAAGACTCATTTACAAAGAAAACATGAATATAGGGGTCTTATTGTGAAGAAATAAAAATATATGGGACTGAAAAGCAAATTATCATTTAAATAGGGGAAACAATGCAATATTTACATAAATAATAAACAAATGAAACTTATTTAAATTTCCAGGGGCTTAAACATAAAACCATAGGACCTATGTGTAATAAAAAGGGACCTAAAAGTAATAAAAAAAGGACATGGATGTAATAAAGGACCTAAAAGTAATGGAAATGGACCTGAATGCAATAAAAAAGGACCTGAAAGTAATTATAAGGACCAAAAAATAATTAAAATGAGGATCTAAATGTAATTATTAAAAAATTAAATTAAATTAATGAAAACAAACCCAAATCTCTTTTATTCGAAGATCGCCAGTGACCCCTCGCTGACGCCAAATCTGGCGAGCTCCTGACAGTAGTGCAGCTGCGGGAAGGCATCGGCGGTGGACGGGGAAGCAAGAGGGAGGCATGGCGAGCTCCCCCGCGGCGGTGGGCTACACTGGAGAGGCCCGACGAAGACAACGACGGAAGCTCCAGGCGTCGGCTCCATGGCTGGGATGTTGGGGCGAGCACAGTGAAAACTCCTGAGGCACCAGAAGAAGTCTGACGGGTCTGCAGACTATTGTCGTTCATATCACTAACTGATTCATGTGCCGTGACAGCCATACTTCTGATAGACTTATCCTGAAGTGCTTGTGAGGAGTCTCATATGCATGCTCCCAAAAGTAGTATTGTCCCCTTGATCTTCGTGACTTAGAAAGGCAGCTGACATGCCCTAGTCAAAGACCTACGTCCAACCAAAAAGCAGTTAACATGGCCCTGGTTGAAGATTCCTTTTTGCCAAAATTCTAACTCAAAAGGCAGCTGACATGCCCCTGGTCGGAACGCAGACAAACGCCTTGTAAAGCGATGCAAAATGCAAAAGTGGCGAATTCTCCAATGCTAAATGCCAAATGATTTATGCAAGATTTAAAGGATGGAAGCAAGATTTATGCATTGTATATAGATGATATGCCCTCAGCACCGAGGAAGCCTTCATTACCTGCTATAAGGAACTTGATTGTCCTCGACTCATTTGATGCTACTAGGACTCCTGGGTTTATGGTGGCTCTCACTCAACCAATGGGTTTCCGGGGTAACATGGGCTCTATGCCAAATTCCTAGGGCCCTATACCTACTTTTTTCAATGATTCATATTTCTTTTCACCCTCAATGGCATGCTAACTTACCCTATCCCTGCTTGGAGGTAATAAACACCTAGGCTAAGGGATGGCTGCTCTTTTAGTTTGATATAAAAGGGGTGGCTAGTCCCTTTGAACATGTGGGCTTGGCAGGTATATGCTTCAACTCCTCTCCAAGTTATGCGGTAGGGATAGAGTCGTCCTACATGCCTCTCTCATTGGAGCCAACTTCTATCTGCAACTTCTATCTTCGTATTTCTTTTGTGCTCCGAAGTCTATGTTTTTTATTGGCTCGCACACTCACTTATGCCCTAACATTTTGTCTCCCTCTGGAGGTGTAGGTCCCTTAAGAATTTGTACATTTCGCCCACTTTCCCATGGATAGTCACTCCCTCACTCCCTAGTTCACACAGGTAGTAACACATGAGGAGGATCAAACTCTTCCTAAACAGGTAGGCTTCCGATTTTCCTCATCGGGCAATGGTTGTGCCAATGTTCATATTAAAATGATTACAATGAAAAGAAAAGTACAATGCATATGATTCGATTTGTGATGTGCGGATGTAGTAATCAAAAACATGAAACATGGAGATGCATGAGCTGAAATGAAATGCTTTGCAAGGCTTGGGAGTGGCCGACGATCACTGGTAGTACTTCCAGTTAGGAGATGCTGATGGGCACCAATCATTGGTCTAGCACACTCTCTTTGGTTCTTGGAGGACCATGATTGAAGCTTGATCCCGGTGACTCTGACTGCAGTGGTGAGACAGACTGCTTTGGCCACCCTGATGTTGCCGTGCTCTATAAAATCATCTGCAGGCACCTTCGATTGTGCTTTGAATAAAAATGTCCAGATCTTCAAGTTGTTCAGGCTCTCTGTGTTTGCTTTCTGTGCAAGATCTGGTATGGTTGTTGCTTGATGTGCTGCTGACGGTTCTGAGTGACCGCGTTGTACAACTTTGTAACTGCTCATCGGTCTGCTTTGATTCTGAAAATTCTTCTAAATAAATCCAAACTGCTTGAGGCTATGAACAAACTTTGGCTTGGATTCAATAACCCTGCATTGGTAAAGTGAGTTAAATCGCGAGAAATGATCGTTTTTGGGAACTTACCTGAGCACAGGGGATTTCTTCTACTGGTGCTGATGCTTGTATCCCAAATCTTTGTGCTCTCTTCGTTCTTCCACCTGGATCGGCTCGACTGTTCCTTAGCCGTAACACCCAAGGGGTTCCTTTCTCATATCCTAGATGCGACACAAAATTCGACCACTAAACAAAGGACAAGGGTTGTTGTGAACGGCCAAGTGGCTGACAGACTCAAGAGTGGGATTGCGATTAACTTGTTCAAATTGGTTGACACGACACAGAGTACCAAAAGAGTTTTGAAGCTAAAGCGGAGATTGCCTCAACGGTAAGACAACTCAAACAAAAGACTCCTTGGAACTATTGAGGAAGGATAAATACAACTGACATGACAAAAAGGGGAAATGAATAGGATTGATAAGACAAATAAAAGATTAGACAGAATTGACTCCCGAGGGGCCTGCTGCTCCCAGGTCTGAATGCTGGGGTAAAGGCTGGCTAACTATGTTGGGTTGTGCTGATGGTGCTTGTGCAGCTACTGGTGCGGGCTCGGGTCCTACTGCCTGTGTGTCAATTAGGTCCTGGATTGCGTTCCTTATTGTGAGACAATTGTCTGTCGAGTGACCTACGACCCGATGGAAATTGCTGAACGCATTCACGTTATACCAGGCTATTAGCGGACTAGGCAGTAGGCGGCCCTCAGGCGGCCTTAGGAGGGATGCGACATTAGGGAATACCATGCTCAAAGGTTCCACTAAAGGGGTAAAGTGGCGCCTGTCATGGTGTTGCTACCTTGGCTGCGAATGTGCCAATGGCAGGCGCATCATCACCTAAGGGGGAGGATAAACTGGAGTGGTAGTGGGTGTGATATGTGATGCATGTTGTGCTCTACGTGTAGGTGTGAGTGCATAAACTAATTGATGCTGAGGGGGCAGATGGACATTCGCCGGTGCAGTAGGGGATCTAACGTAAGAAACTATATCTTTGGAGGGATCCCGCCTCCTGGGTGGATTGGTGTTGGGGTTGTTGCTACTGCTAGGGCCACTATGTGAGGCAGTGGTCTGCTTGGCAAATGCAGAGAGCGCTAGAAAACTGCCGCCGCGTAGTGAACTCTCAACACGGGCACCTGCCCGAAGCAGTGCAGAGAAAGTGGTGACAGGCTGAATGCTTAATAGAGCCCCAACTGCTAGCTGCGCTCCTTGAATCACAATCTCAATAGATTCCTCATCGGAGGGTCTATCCTTGACTTGTGAAGCCAAAGAGTGCCAACGTCCAACATACTCCCCAAATGTTTCTTGGGGTCTCTGCTTGAGAGCGACTAGGTCCTCCTGCTTGGGGACTAAGTCGAGGTTAAAGGAATATTGCTCCAGGAACGCCTGTGTAAGGTCATCCCAAGTCCTGATGCTGGCCATGTTGAGGGAAGTGAACCACTTCAACGCGGGCCCCGTGAGACTCTTCTGGAACAAGCGGATCAACAACCTTTTGTCGGCCTGAAGCTGAGCATGGTCTCCACAATAACTTTGAGGTGGGCAATTGGGCAGTCCCTACCATTATATTTCTCGAATTCCAGAATATGAAAATTCGGGGGCCTCTAGGAAATAACAGAGGTCCTGGAATTGGTAGGACTGGCGGTCCCCACCTTGTATTTGTCGGAGAGTGCGCTCCAGATCGTTTACTCTCGCGAGGAGAGCATCTGGAGCTACTGCAGCTGTGGACTGTGTAGTAGAGGCAGGTGCTGCGTACACTGTATGGGTCGCCCCTAAAAGCACCTTTAGATCCACCATTCCTCCGTCTAGTGCTACGGCAGGATGGCCAATGTACCCGTGCATGGGTGTAGTGTGTTGTGGAATGAAAGATGAGGCCTGTGTGTGATAAAAGGGTGAAGGAAAAGCAGGAGGTGGTGCAGCTAGTGGTGCAAAATATGGGAGCAGGAGTTGTTGGACCGGGATGGTGTCAACACTCATAGATGGTAATGCTCCCGCCGGCCTAGGGGATTGGCCACCAGATTGGAGGGATGCGTGTTGAGGTGGGTGCTGTGCTGGTGTAACAGAGGGTAATGCCGACACCCCCATTGTCGGAGAGACAAGGGATGGCGACGGCTGTGGTGGGAATGTAGCAGGTGCAAACTATGGCCCTAAGGTCGGTTGCGCAGGCAACTCGGGAGCTGGGAAAGACAAAGCTGAGAAGTGCTGGAGCGCTAGTGCCAATCCCTACAGCTGCTGGGCAAGGGCCAACATCTGTTGCAGTTGCGCGGTTGCGGGATCGTCGCCGATGGCTCCGATAGAAGGAGGCAAGACAGTGGAAGAAGCAAAAGGTTGGGATCCCAGTTGTCCAAACTGGGGGTAGCTACTACTGAAACAACCGTAGTTGGAGGAGGAGGAGGGCTAGTAAACACATAGCCCTGGGGAGAGACAGGCTCGACTGCTGTGGCCCCGACAGTAGGAGAAGACCAGGCAGGTGATCCCGATGGCAGGGTTGCAATGGGAACACGGAAATGAGGTGGTGGAGGTCCTCCAGAAGCTAAGGCAAAAGTGGAGGCAGTAGAAATGACAAGAACAGACACATTGGAAGAGTGTCTCGAGACAGGGACCTCCTCCTAGACAGCAGGGGAAAGAGACTCGCCAGCATGTTGGGCCATTGCGGATCACGAGCGAGTGAGGATCAGACTGCGGCTTGGAAGAACAGGACGAACCCTAGGACGAGTTATTGTCGGAAGTGACGAATAACTCGGGAAAAGCGATCGAAAAAAAGGTCGCAAACAGAGTCAGTGGAAGGAAAGATCTTGAGCTCAGGCTGAGGAAACTCACAGATCAGAACTCCTATGCACAAAACAAACAAATCAGCAAGATGCAATGATTATGGTGGTATGCAATGCGAATGCATGCCTCTAGTATGCACTCTCTCACCAACTAAGGGTGTCCTA